>CATNWA010021864.1:0-82751 GCA_951230385.1 Staurois parvus
TAGTGAGGGTTTTTCCTAATGAGGTTCTTTCATAATTGAGGTTGTTTTTCTTTTTTATGAGTTTTTTTTTTTTTAAAAGGTGCATGGGCTTTTTATACCACCTAAACAATTGTTCTAAGATACCCTCCCGCCAGGCTTCTTGATTGGCCTAGTTGAGAAATGTATGTACATAAGCTATTTCTCACCTATCCGCCAGATGGCAGTCTTGTACCATAGAACAATTTGAGTATTTATGATGACTCACACCTCGGGTGGAACTCAAGGTGATTTCAGGTATTGAATATAACGTCTTATCCAGATTATATAGTTGATCATAGCTATAATGTTCTAAATAAGAACCATGGAATATATGTGTATATTCAGTTATTCCTGTCCCTGAGATACAAGCTTGTGTGAAAGCATTTGTTTCCTGATAAGACATACAACTGATGCTAACTCACAATATATCTTACTTTTCCTCATCTCAATACTCAAGTTAGTGATATACAATATCCATTCTGCTGAATATTTTGTGGTGTGTGAAACATATTCTTTATAACATCCATAGATACTATGCTTTTTAGTAATATCTTTGTGGTTAGATATATTCAATTCTTAGTCTTAAAATGTCCTGAATTTAACCTTTAGTCTTAACCTCCCTGGCGGTCTGATTATTTCAGATTTTTGGTGCTGAAAGCAGTACCATTTTTTTGCATGGAAATATGTATTTTTTTTATTGTAGGCTGTAATTTTTAGGAAAAAACTCACTGAAATCTGTCCGAACAAGAGTCTAGTAAACATCCCGGGTATGATAAAATTTGAAACACAAAATCATAAATTATAATTTAATAAATAATCATAAAAATAAATAATAAAAATAATAAAAAATTTAATTCAATAATATAATCAAACCAAAAACACTGAAATGTGAAATATAGCGCCAAGTTCGCACATTGCTGAGCCTCAGTCGCAAAATCGTTTTCAGTGTCTGATGAGGAATTTTCCCCCACGAATCATTATCACTCAATTCTGCAAGTGGTTCTGATTTACTATCGCTGTTTCTCTAGCTGATCTAAACCGCTTTTGACCTAAAGGGCACTTTTGGACGCCATGGACATTTTCTCAGTTTCCAGGCAGAAAGAACAGACAAAATGCAGGCAGGGCGCAGGACAAAGCACTCGGGAACAATATGTATGTGAAATTGGTTGAGACAGCAATGTTTTACTATGTAAAATGTAAAAAAAAAAAAAAGACATTTTTTAAAATTTTTAAAATTTCCCGCCGCCGGTGGCGGCGGCGCCCTACGTCCCGAAGTCACAGGGACAGGACACAGAAGCCGGATGCCGGCATCGGCCGGAGGAGATGGCCGGGGACGCTGCAGGGGACACATCGTGGGAGCGCAGGGTAAGGTAAGTGAAAAACACATGCCTGAGCAGTGCCGCAGTGTATTCCCGAGTGTAGCTCGGGGTTACCGCTTTTGGTACTGAAATGTTACCCCGAGCTACACTCGGGAATATCAACCTCAATATAAACAGTATTTATTTTACAGTCCAAACAATCTATTTGTCTTGTAAAAAACTCACTTCACTCATTATGTACATTTCTTAACTAGAGTCCTTCGACTTTTCAACCAAGACAAGTTAACCCTTAATATACGGCTAGGCTGGGTTTCTTGGCTGTCAGAAGAACATTATATTTTGAAAAATAATTTTAAAAGTCCACAACAGACAGAGGATGGTGTGGAGTGCGATCTGACCAGAGCTTTGATGCCAGAGATATTCTGAAGACTATACCTCTCTACATGCGTATTTTATACGCACTTCTGGTGAGTGCGCACTCTATTCGCTCCTAGGATTTTTTCACCCTTCCTACAACCATTGACTTGGGATATGGACTGTGTGTGTGCTTTAACATTTCTATTTTTTTGGTGCACTGTTTACTATTGTACCTATTTTCTTGAGTATTTATATGCATATATACCTCTACAGAGCATTCTTTTTGCACTCTGATTCTAAGCGCTGCACCTATCTTTCTCCTTTTATTTAGTAAATCAGAACCACTTGCAGAATTGAGTGATAATGATTGGTGGGGGAAATTCCTCATCAGACACTGAAAACGATTCTGCGACTGAGCTCAGCGATGTGCGAACTTGGCGCTCTATTTCACATTTCAGTGTTTTTAATTTGATGACTTTATTGAATTAAATTTATTATTATATTATTTTTTATAAAATATTTATTATATTATAATTTATGATTTCAAACTTTATCCTACCCGGGATGTTTACTAGACTCTTGTTTGGACAGATTTAAGTGAGTTATTCTTAAGAATTACAGCCTACAATATAGAAAAACAAATTTCCAGACAAAACAATGTACCGCTTTGACAGTCAAAAATATTGATTAGTAGATGCCAGGGAGGTTAAAGCCTATGTGTGCACGGGCACCGAGGATAACATGCTGGGGAGTTTTTGTTTTATTTGTTAATATTTTTACACATTTCACATATATTTACAAATTTCACTTTTTTTTTTTTTTTTTAAAAGGAAATATACTTTGCTGAGCAGATGATATCAGTTAACGCAACCTGGCCATAAACAAAGTAGGTTTTTTTTTTTAATAAAAATTTCCTCTGTTTAAACCTCTAATAACCCTTATTTGTACTATAATCCGCTGTAATTAACGCCTTTTTCTCCTTTGCCATTTAACTGTTATTTTCCTGCTGATTTTTTTTTATGCTTGTCCTATTTTATTAACCATTAATATTTACACTTTCTTTTGTTTTTGTTTTATTTGTTAATAATAGTTTTACACATTTAACATATATTTACACATTTCAAGTTTATAAAAAGTGCAAAATAAAAAAAAAACAAAAAACTTTATTGCATTTGTAGATAACTTTGCAATGCTTTGTTCCAGATTTATAATGTTGGTGTCATTTTAAAGAAAAGAAAAGATAAAAGAAAAAAAACAGGAGAAAACATACCTTTTATCTGTATTACCATTATTTATTTCAACTGACACTGGACAAAAATAAATGTGTAAGTGGGTGGTATCTATCTATCTATCTATCTATCTATCTATCTATCTATCTATCTATCTATCTATCTATCTATCTATCTATCTATCTATCTATCTATCTATCTATCTATCTATCTATCTATCTATCTATCTATCTATCTATCTATTATCTATCTATCTATCTATTAATCTATCTATCTATCTATCTATTATCTATCTATTATCTATCTATCTATCTATCTATCTATCTATCTATCTATTAATCTATCTATCTATCTATTATCTATCTATCTATCTATCTATCTATCTATCTATCTATCTATCTATTATCTATCTATCTATCTATCTATTATCTATTATCTATCTATTAATCTATCTATCTATCTATCTATCTATCTATCTATCTATCTATCTATCTATCTATCTATCTATCTATCTATCTATCTATCTATCTATCTATCTATCTATCTATCTATCTATCTATCTATCTATCTATCTATCTATCTATCTATCTATCTATCTATCTATCTATCTATCATCTATCTACCTATCTATCTATCTATCTATCTATCTATCTATCTATCTATCTATCTATCTATCTATCTATCTATCTATCTATCTATCTATCTATCTATCTATTATCTATCTATCTATCTATATCTATCTATTATCTATCTATCTATCTATCTATCTATCTATCTATCTATCTATCTATCTATCTATCTATCTATCTATCTATTATCTATTATCTATCTATCTATCTATCTATCTATCTATCTATCTATCTATCTATTATCTATTATCTATTATCTATATATTATCTATCTATCTATCTATCTATATCTATCTATCTATCTATCTATCTATCTATTATCTATTATCTATCTATCTATCTATCTATCTATCTATCTATCTATCTATCTATCTATCTATCTATCTATCTATCTATCTATCTATCTATCTATCTATCTATCTATCTATCTATCTATCTATCTATCTATCTATCTATCTATCTATCTATCTATCTATCTATCTATCTATCTATTATCTATCTATCTATCTATCTATCTATTATCTATCTATCTATCTATCTATCTATATATTGGTTATTTGTGGAAATAGCTCAGATTACCTTGTGGTCCTCAAGTTTTTTCTCTTTATACAGGAATTGATCAGATGTGTATAGATTTCTGTACTAAACTCTTACCAACAACAATATGAAAACCCTTCAGATTAGGAGGATTACGTTCAAGAAATCAAAAAGCGGAGAAATAAAAACATAAGCAGCACATTCTCAGTATTCCTCGGTAGTTAGACATGTGTGTCTCTTTTTACAGCAAACTATAATCGCCATTTTCATTGACAACACACGCCGCAGGTCTGAGCGGGTAGATATACCTTTGAGGTGTGAAATAACTTGATGTATTTGTCTCTATGGAACAGAAATGCCCCGAGTGTATTCTACAGCATGTGGTCCCTTTTGGTAAACATCTCTCAATAATTGCTGGAGAGATATTAATTGGAAATATGGTGAGAATATACTGTAGCTTGGGGAAAAGATAAAAGAGAAGATCGAATATACAGAATGGCATTGATATGATGATAGCAACCCTAAGACTGACCAAAGTCTTTTACTCGTACCACATCCTGATACTGTAAACTGTATTTTATTCTCCTTAATTGAGTTTTTTTTTAGCTTCTCCAAGAGTAGATTGGGGTAAATACAGCTTTTTTTTTTATAATTTACTTTTTATTAATTTTTAAAGAGTGTACAACAAACAGAGTTGCATAGAATTGCAAAATAATAATCATAAGGCAATGAAATATGAAGGTTCCTTCACCATGTCTTCCTGGCAGTACTATGGTCATTGGTTCAAATCCCAGCCATGGCACCTCCTGCCTGCAGTTTGCATGTTCTCCCTGTGCCTGCGTGGGTTTCCTCCGGGTACTCTGGTTTCCTCCCACATCCCAAAGACATGCTGGTATGTTAATTGGCTCCTGTCTAAATTGTCCCTAGTATGTGTATGTATGAATGTGAGTTAGGGACCTTAGATTGTACGCTCCTTGAGGGTTAGGGACTGATGTGAATGTACAATATATTTGTAAAGTGCTGCGTAAATTGATGGAGCTATATAAGAAACTGAAATACATAAAATAAATAAATAATGTCTTAGCTGTCAGGAATCCAATCCTGGAACACCATGTGACAGATCTGAACCATTATAGAGGAACTGAGAGAAAATTATTGTGAGAAGATTACCAGTTACAGTAGAGCAGCAAATGTCCAACCCAAGCATGACATATGCTAATCAATCAATAATCGCTAAATACAGCAATTCAAGAAAGGCAAATACTAATATGTGCATGAGCTAGATAAAGGCCTTGGGCAGGGATGAGCACTGAAGGACTGCTTGAGAAGGTGATAAGAACAGGCACGTTAAAGTAAAGGATTACAGCAGATGAGGACAAGAAGCAGTACTGGCAGTGAGACAAGAAGAATACTGGGATTATGAAGAAACTTGAATGCTCACTCCAAGCTGAGGCTAAAGCGT
Source organism: Staurois parvus (assembly GCA_951230385.1). Taxonomy (NCBI): domain Eukaryota; kingdom Metazoa; phylum Chordata; class Amphibia; order Anura; family Ranidae; genus Staurois; species Staurois parvus. The sequence goes on from CATNWA010021864.1 coordinate 5,552, forward strand.
CTCCAGTAGTGTATTTAGGTTTTGTGCTGCCCTAGGCAACACAAAAATCACCCCCCTCCCCTCCAGAGACCCTGACAATGACCAACACCCCCTTCCCCCATGAAGAGTGCCTGACATTGACCAACAACACCCCAGCTTCCCACCCAACAGAGAAGAGAGCCTTCCACTCAAACCGCCCCCCCATACACTGGCAGCCCCCCCCCCCACCCCGGCAAGAGAGGACACTCCTTTTCATAGCTCTGGACATCCCCAGGAACAAGAATCAAGCTCAGCATACACCATCAAGCAGCCCGCAGCCTCTCTCAGATACCTCCTGGTCCCCATGCTGTGTGTGTCTCTTCTTCCATACCTTCTTTAGGGAGGCGGCGCTGCCCCCCCTGAAAAATGCCGCCCTAGGCAAATGCCTTGTTTGCCTTGTGGTAAATACGCCCCTGAGTGTCTCCTTAATGATGTTCAGGAAATGGGAGCACGTGTCAAAATTCACTCATCCAGAAGTCTCAAACTATAATGTAGGACGCCGCTCAGACTGACCTAGTGCTGATTAAAATATGGGCGCTACTCTGCCCATGCTCCCTGACATACTTTGCCCCACCCACTCGGTCTTGGCTACAGAGGTGGGAAGGGCACAATGTAGCAGGGAGAGTGGCCAGAGTAGCGCTGTCTGAGGCAACGTATTTCAGCTGGCAATAGGTCAGTTTAAGTGGCGTCCTGCATTATATAAGAAAACAACTGAACTGTGTGACTTTTGGAGAAATGAGGTTTGAAATCCTTCCAGCAATGATATACAGGCATGAATCATAGAGATGTCAGACTGATGGACTGGCTGGTTCTTGAGAAGTAATACTAATCCACAAGAGGTTCACCCTCAATGTAAGGAGAGTCATACCAGGTGTCTTACTATTGGGGAATGGAAACAGTCTGGTTCCCAACCATCAAAGCCTTGAAACAAACTGAGTTCCTTTCAAGATCTGGCACCAGAATGAAATACAGTCCCAGATATTCTGCCAACAAACACATTACACAATCCTTCGTTAAGGATTTACATGGCTGCTATAGATTAATGCACTTTGCTTGTTGGGTTTTGTTGTAAAGCATAAGACTGTTTGTATTGAAATTAAAATATATGAGGGCACCACCACACTTTAATGAGGTTTGGTTACTCGGCCCAATTTAACTTTAAATGGACTAACGATGTTTAGGTTCTGGTTATGGATGACAAGATTTGTCTTATAGCTGCATTGATCTCTTGGTTTCTCAAGGTGTAAATAAAGGGATTTACTAGTGGGGTGATCATCACCGTATAGAGCAGTGATAGAACCTTGTTTGTTGTCACAAAATGACCAGATGGGACCATATAGACCATAATCATGGTGCTATAATATGTAGAGACGACTCCCAGGTGGGAACTGCAGGTGGAGAAAGCTTTCTCTTTTGCCTTGGATGATGAGATCCTGGTGATGGCTCTGATGATGAACCCATAGGTAGATATTATCACAAGGAGAGGGAACACAAGGGCTGCAGGTGAAAGGGAAGACACAACTATTTCAATGGTGGGAGTGTCAGAACAAGAAAGCTTCAACATTGGAATAAGGTCACAATAGAGATAGGTCAATATTATTGTCTCTGCAAAAATTCAAAGATGCCACAAAACCTAAAGCAATGGACATGAATAGGGTTGACATAGCCCAGCAGACGAGGATCAGACAAATACACAACCAAGGACCCATCAGTGTGTAATGAAGAGGTTTGCAGATCGCCAGAAATCTATCATAGGACATTGCTGAGAGGAGAAAACTTTCTGTAACTAGAAAAACATCAAATAGGGAAAACTGTGAGAAACAACCAATAAGAGAAAAATAAGTACCGTTTCTAAGTAAAATGTGGAGCATGGGGGGAACAATGTGGGTGGTGACCATGATCCCCGACAATGACAGATTGGAGAGGAACACATACATAGGAAAATGAGAAAGTTTAGAGAAAAACACCAACAAGATGATGAAGAGGTTGCAAGTCAAAGTCACAGCATAGGTGACCGTGAGCAGGCTGAAAAGGACAAGTCTGGAGCTTTGGTGGATCCTCAACCCAACAATGAAGACATTATTAATTGATGACGTGTTGCTTACTTCAAGCAATTGTTGGGGAAGAAATTCTTCCATGCCTTCAAAAGAAACACAAGCAAATTGATTTTACAGTTTTCATAAATAGCTTTTTGCTGTGCTGCCCACATGGTCTGACAGTCAAAGAGAAAATTACTTTTTTCCAAAACGTTCCTTGTTCTGTCATGCTCAGTATAAGGACCTCATTTTCAGAAGTGTGAAGGGAGCCAAAGTGAGAAGTGAAGAGCACCTGGGCTTCCTTTTCTTTATTGTGAGGTGAAGGTAACATGAGCTATTTCTCCACTTTAGATCAATGCTGTTAAGAAACCTTTGAAAACATTTGCAATTGACTATCTCCTAATATTGCGCAATTGTCAACACCATTCATTTTATAAATTAGGTTCTAGAACAGACTTTCTCAGCCTTTTCAATATATAGAAACTCTTGAAATAACTTTTCGGTCTCAAGGAACCCCTTAAAAAATTGCTGTATGTACAACTCATGATACATTAGTGTGATAGTCTGTGGGAAGAATACTTCTTACACTTATGGTAATTGGAAATAATTACCCCCTTATAGAGAGATAAAAAGTTCAATTGGGCACTTATCAGTGCAGTCCTAACAGTGTCCATCAGTGCAGTCCCAACAGTGTCCATCTGTGCAGTCCCAACAGAGTCCATCAGTGCTGACTGTCAGTATCCATCAGTGCTACCTTTCAGTGTCAATCGGTGCTGCCAATCAGTGTCCATCGGTGCCGCCAGTCAGTGTCCATCAGTGCTGCCAGTCAGTGCTGCCTATCAGTGACCTTCAGTGCCGCCTATCAGTGCAAAGAAAAAACTGGTCACCTACCCAGGTCTATAAATGGCTTTTTAAACAGTGAACATGGAAGGCGTTACAAAGTAAATAATAGGACTATCCAGTTCAACTTGCCAGCCTACCCCAGTCTAATAATGGCGATTGTCGGCAAGGAACATGGATAGGTATAACTTATCAAAAGAGGGGGATAAGAAAGCCAGTTCAAACTGCCAGCCAGTCAGCCAACTATCAAAAACCAAATTAACCCGTCTAAGAACATGCGTTTAAAAACAGGGGTTTAGTTAGCACACATTTGCAAATACATACGTAAGCCACAGAGCCACGTCACGGCCCCCCGAGTATCTGTGGTCCAAATTCTATAAATCTTGAGAGTCCTCACAATGGAGGCACATGCATTTAAATGGATAGAAACAAGGGCAGGTGAACCTGAGGGAGCCTATCAGTGCTCATCAGTGCTACCTATCAGTACTCATCAGTGATGTCTATCAGTGCAGCTTCATCAGTGTTGCCTCATCAGTGCCCATCAGTGCAGCCTAATAGTGCCCCTCAGTGCTGCCTATCAGTGCCCATCGGTGCTGCCTATCAATGCTGCCCATCGGTGCTGCCTATCGGTGCCCATAAGAAAAATTTCCTTTTTCCAAAATTTTATAACAGAAACTAAGAAAAATTTTTTTTTTTCAAATTATTATTGTTTGTTTAACAAAAAAAAACTTAGTGGTGAAACACCACCAAAAGGAAATCTCTGTCTCAAAAAATAGATACAAATGTTGTTTGGGTACAGTGTTGCTGACCGTGCAATTGTCATTTAAAGTGCGACAGCACTGAAAGCTGAAAATTGGCCTGGGCAGGATGGGGGTGAAAGTGCCCGGTAGGCAAGTGGTTCTTTTCATTAGGAAAAAAAAAAAAAAACCACAGATATAAGCTCCCAGATTTAAAGCAAGGAGGACCAGCCTATGTACAAATCTATGGCACAAACCTTGGTCCACGTAGAACAAAGGACTATTAGAAAATGATATATATGTCCATAAAGTTTATAATTATAGAATAGTTCACATAAAATTATGCACCAGATTGGCAGCTCCACTGAGAGACTGGAATATTTCTCTTCTGTAATAACAAGAAAAAGCACAAGGGAGCGCCTCTAAGTGCAGTATTAAAAACACTTTATTAAAACCATCAATATTGCACTTACATGGGTGGACAAGAGCTGCAGCAATCAAGGGTAAAGGGATACCCCTGGAAGGAGGTTTCAAATGGGACCATGCAGCTTAACCTCCCTGGCGGTCTGATTATTTTCGATTTTTGGTGTGGAAAGCGGTACATTTTTTTGCATGGAAATAAGTCGTTTTTTTATTGTAGGCTGTAATTTTTAGGAATAACTCATTGAAATCTGTCCGAACAAGAGTCTAGTAAACATCCCGGGGAGGATAAAACTTGAAACAAGAAATCATAAATTATAATTGAATTAATAATCATAAAAAATAATAATATAATAATAATAAATTTAATTCAATAATATAATCAAACCAAAAACACTGAAATTTGAAATACAGAGGCAAATTCGCACATCGCTGAGCTCAGTCGCAGAATCGTTTTCAGTGTCTGATGAGGAATTTCCCCCACGAATCATTATCACTCAATTCTGCAAGTGGTTCTGATTTACTATCGCTGTTCTCTAGCCGGTCTAAAACCGCGTCTGACCTAAAGGGACGCTTTTTGGACGCCATGGACTTTTCTAAGTTTCCAGGCAGAAAGAACAGTCAAAATGCAGGCAGGGCGCCGGACAAAGCACTCGGGACAAAATGTATGTGAAATGCATTGAAACAGCAATGTTTTACTATATAATAATCATTTTTAAAAAAATGAAATTTTTAAAAGATTTCAAATTTGCCGCCGGTTCCGGCGCCCATACGTCCTGACGTCACAGGGACCGAAGCACGGAAGCCGGATGCCGGCATCGGCCGGAGGAGATGGCGAGCGAAGGACAAGGTAAGTGCTGCAGGGACTCCCTGAGCAACGCCGCATGGTAAGCCCGAGTGTAGCTCTTGGTACTCAAATTTTACCCCGAGCTACACTCGGGAATACCGCCAGGGGGGTTAATACAAAATGACTTTATTGAAAAATAGTAACAAATATGTACAAAAGTGAGCTAAAACCACTAACCGCCACCACTCTAAATTAAGAAGACAACGTTGTCTTGTCACCCAAGCAGCTGCTCACTCGGCCACACTCATACGTGGAAGGTGTTATGGTGTATTATAGAGTATGGTAGAGCTACTAGAGGCCTCAGAGGACAAGACATTAAATAGTGGATATCATTCAGAGTGGTTATATATATATACGTGTTTATCACTTATACCGTATCCTGAATATGTGAATTGCTGATGTGTGTGGGTCATGTGGGACACATCATAATTTGCAGGCATATAAATTGATATAGTCACAGATAGAGCCTAGATGTATGACCCGCCTTGATAATACATTTGAACAAAAAGTTTGTAGGAATAAACAGCAGTCCAGATATAGAACAGTATATAAGTGTGAATAGCTCTATCAGGAAAGGCTTGTCCATAATGCAGGCAATGTTTTGCAGCACACAAGTATGCCTGTGAGATGGGGAAACAGCTTTCATTGTTTGAACACTGATTGAAGTAAATTAAAAAGGTTCTGACTGACATTCTTCAGTTTAGCCACAAGATGTCACTGTTTTTCTAACACAGCCTCAGACTGCATAGAGATTTCTATATTCATGAAGGGTTGGGGTTTTACACTTGGGGAGTGAACAGGAAAAGGAGAGGAGAGGAGCCATGCTTGAGAGAGAGAAGGGGGCTGTGTGATCTGAGAATCCAATGCCATCCAGATGTGAGGACAGCCCTTCATAATCAGAAATTCAATTGAGTGAAGCTGATGGTGTTCAAGATGCTAACCCTGTTCAAAGAAAGGAAGATTGCTGCTAGGAAGATGATGGGAAGCTGAGGAACTAAGCAATGTATATACTGTGACATCGCATGCTTAGTGGAGAGACATTTGTTCTGTTCAGAGTCACCAGCGGATGAAAAGCAGACCCGGGTCTGTAAAGATCGTGCACGCACCTCATTTCAGTGTTGGCACCTATAGGACTGAGACAGGCCTATAGTTAGTTAGTTAGGGTCACTGTTTGTGTCAGGCCACAAGTGGTGTTACTGATCATTGGAAGGACTCCACAACTTAAAGTGACATTTCACATTGGAGAACTGATAAAATCCTACAAACTCAAGACAGACTGGTGTTTTGCTCAGAAGGAATACTCAGGCACGTGCTACAGGACCAGTTATGGGAGGGGGAATACTGTAGATTTGTGTAAGATTGTAAGCTGTTGTGCTGCACCGCAGGCTAGCCCATACCGTACACCCATACACTGATTCCTGCTCTGTAGGGTAATAACAGGTAAGGTGTGGCAGCTTAGTTGTGCCCCCCAGTAGGTAAATTACTACACTTTCTACCTTCATCCATCAGGAGGCGCCGTGCTGTGCAGCACAAGGGTCTCAGCCTTTGGGCTGGGTGTATGTAAATTTATTGTATGTTCCCAGCATTTGTGGTTGTGTTTATTTGCCACATCTAAGTAAAATTCTGTTGTGGCAAAAGCTGGTGTTGGGGTTGCTTTCCTCGTTTGTGACTTCACTGTATCCTGGGCAGCCCACCCCGGTACACGGCCTACATGCGCATGCTCAGAACAGTGACGGGTTGGACAGATGTGCATGTACTTGGGCATATAGGCCCATGCTCACTCATGCATCCAGGCGCTCGCCTGTCACTAATGCTGGCGCCAAAAGGGCTATTTAAATTGGCTGCAGTATTGTCTCTTTGCTGTTTGGTCTTTAGCTCCTAAGTGTGTATCCTGATCCTTGCGCCTGACTCCTGATACTGACCCAGCTTGTTCCTGACCTCCACTTGTCCTGCCCTGCCCTGACCCCCGGCTTGTCTTGAATTACTTTTCTGCCTCCTACCCTTGTCTGATTGAACCTCTGCTGCTGACCTGGCCTGTGACTTGACTATGCTACCTCCTGCTATGTCTGATCTGCCTGACTGCTACCGACCCAGCTCATGTGACCTTGCATCCTCCATCTTGCTCCTCAGCAATCCATGCATCCAGCACAGCCGCATCAGGATCCTGCTACTGGCTACAAACCTCCAGCCTACTGACAGCCAAGGTCCATGCAAGGATATCTGCCATCAGTCGGTCCTGCTGCTTCACCTGCCTGCTACTGCTGAAACACAGACTACTGGACTGATCACAGGCACTCATACCGCTCCTGTGGCCGCTGTCCCATTATCAGTAGCCCTTGAGCCGGAGCTGTTTTGGAGGCCTGCCTCTTCACGTCAGGCTCACCTACATGACAAGCGCACAGTAAATTGCCACAGTAAAATCATCTCAGTGACCTTCCATATAGTGTATGGCTGTCATACCACCAATATAGGTAAGTCATTGCTCACTGCTCACCCAGCCTTCAGAAACAAGTGTGTTCCTCATCCATGTCGGCAATCCTTCCCAATGTTGCAGTAATACCGCCACTCACCAGATGGCGTCATTTATGGCCTTTCCTGCTGCTGCGATGTCCGCATTGAAATGATGGTCCGCGGTACCACTTGAGGCTTGGGTGGCTTGTTAGCCCATGGATAGAATGGTGGTCGAGGTGAAACAGCTGCTGTGCGTGGTGACATCACGTATGTGACATATGTGAGAGCGTACAATCGTACATGTTTCGTCTAATGCGCTTGATCTTCTTCAGGGGTAGGAGGGCCAGTAAATTCAGTGTATTTATACCTTGTGGTACTAATAACCTACTTAACCACAACATGTCACCCATTCGCCTATTCACACTTCCTCACACACTTATCAATGCACAGTGCCTTGAGCCAGGTTAGAAACCAAGCTACAGAGTTTTAAATCATCTATTGAAGATTCATAAAATAGATAGATTCTTTCATCTTCTATTAAAGGGGCCATTATATATATTTCACAGAACACTAGACATTTTGGCTAGAGGTGAAACGTGTACAGTAGTCTAGTACTAGAACCTAGAGAAAGAATATGAATACATAAAATAAAGAAAAAATAAGAAAATCAACCAGAGAGGTACATTTAGCTTAAAGAAGGATTAGTCAGTTTCTTAGCAATCCATAGAGATTTAGGGTTCTAAAAAAAACCTGTAAATTGCATTCTGTATTCAGGCCTTGTGGAACCAGGGTACCTAATTTAAAGATTCACAACTTCTCTGTAGGAGGACTGTATTGAAGTCCCCACGTCTCTGTGATAAGTGAAGTACAAAATTCCTTTCACTTTTAGACCATTTGGATTTCCTTTATGGCACTCAGCAAAGTGAGTCGCCAGGGAACTTTCCTCCTCCTCTCTATTTTTTATTATTTTTAATACTACGGATGTATTCACCAATACGTGTTTGAAGCTGTCGCTTAGTCTTTCTGATATAATACTTTTTGCATGGACATTCCAGCATATATACCAGACGCGTTGTCAAAAAATTTATAAATTCTTTAATCTTACAATGTCTTGATTGATTCCCAATTGGTGAACACATCTCTTTTCTACAAATTTACATACTTGGCAATGGCCACAGGAGCACATACCTTTTGGAGGGGGGTATTCTATTAAGCCAGGTATTTATAATTTTTTTACTAAATTCTGAATGGCATAGGGCATTTTGTCACTGGCCGGGGACTTAGTATGTACATTCCAATGTCTAGTAAGGATGCCCTTGACTTGTTCCCATTGTGCTCCAAACCTAGTGATAATTCTAACTGTTACAGGGAGGGGAGGTGAGCTAATCAGGCTCTCTTCTTTTTGACCATGCATTCTTTTTTGCTCTTCTAATCACTTTATGTGAATAGCCTTTTTCCCTGAATCTGTCATACAATTTTTCTGCTTCTCTTTTAAAATTGTTAACCTCTGTACAGTTCCTGTGTGCTTGCAGGAACTGAACTACCAGTATACCTTTTAATAGCATTTCAGGATGATGACTATCTGTTCCCAGTAGTGTGTTAGCGGCAGCTTTTTTACGTAATGTACATGTTACAGTTCTTCCTTCTAAAATAAAAATCTGTAGATCTAGAAAGGAGATGGTTTGATAGTCTACAATAAATATCAATTTGATATTTTTCTCATTATCGTTGAGTACCTCAAGGAACTTTGAAAGTCCATCCATATCTCCTCTCCAGATCATGAACACATCATCAATGTATCTCAGCCAAACCTCCACATGGCTCCCATTGATGTCCCTACTATCTGTTGGTAATAATTGCCCAAGAACTGGAAACAATTGTTTTGTAACAATTCCAGTTCCAGTATGAATTAATTCTGTGCTCCAAATTCAAAGAATTAAGTGTCCAGGAAACATGATACCCCCTGAGGCCCCAGGTGTGTGTAATAGAGGTATATAGTGATTCTACATCAATACTGACTAGCAGTGCCCCAAGGGAGACCTCAATTGTTTATAGTTTCTGTAAAACATCAGAAGTGTACTGGACAAATGAAGGCAATTTACACACCAAACCTTTTATTAGAGCATCTACATATTTCCCAATTCTCTCTAGTGGACCCTTTTTGGCGGACACTATTGGCTGCCAGGTGGGTTTTCCAATGATTTGTGTAACTTTGGGGTAATGTAAAAGATTGGGTTGTTCTATTCATTTCCCTTTTTTATTGGAGAGTAGACCTGCTTCCCATGCTAAAAATATTTTCCCATTAAGTGACTTGACTATATTTGGAAAAGGGATATCCCGGACCTTTCAATAGGTGGAGAGGTCCTTAAGTTGTCTTATAGCTTCTTTCTCATATTGTTCTTCAGACATTAGGATGACATTACCCCCCTTATCACTTTTATTAATAACTAGATTCAGGGCATTTTGTAATTCAGTTAGAGCCTTTCTTTCCCACTTGTTAAATTATCAAGTCCACACCATGTCCAGTTGATCTTATTTAAATCCTTTTTAATGAGTTCTAGATAACATTTTCACCCACTGATATTTATGTAGCGGGGGCATTGTTGTGGACCTGATCAATAAATTACTAGATTTTCTGATTTGAGAAGACTGTCCTATTTGTTCCTCTTCTATATCTTCATTTTCATCTAGTAGAGACAATATCATATTTAGAGCCTCCTGATCAATCTCATCTTTAGGCTGTGTTGTTGGTTGTCCTCGTCTAAAAATGACTTTACGCAAAAAGAGGCTGATGTCCTTATAGACCTCAAACTCATCCATAGAGGATGCCGGAGAAAAAGTCAAGCCTTTTTTAAGGAAACTCAAATGTCTCTCCTCTAGATAAAAATCAGACAAGTTGACTACTTTCATATCTTGCAAGGGACATGCTTCTTCAGGTGCTTCCATCGTGGTGTAAAGGTCTCTATCTATTTCTCGCTGCATGTCCTTCCTGATTTTTGATTCCTCACTGGGCTCCCTCTAACCTTCTCATCCTCTTTTCCTTTTGCTCCTCCTTTTTCTCCTTCGGCAGGCCCTTCTTTTATTACCATTTTCCCTGGGCCTGGGTCAATCTCCCTTGTCTGTACTTCATCTTAAAAAGTCACTGACTTTGTTGAACTATCACCTTCCCTTCCAGAAGAAGACTGGGTATTTTTTGAATGTGCACGTGATCTAAACGGACTATGCCTTGATCTAGCCCATCCTCTAGGGGCTGTAAAATGAAAAATATTTTTTTTCCCAGTCTTGCAGTTTTTTCTTAGACAAGAACATTTATAGTCATAAACAGGCCTCAATATGCGGATCCAGTAGTTCATCAATAGCAGTGTGGGAGATGGAAACCAAGCAGGGATGATCAGCAGACCACATTACACCACCGATGTAGAAGATTGTGACACCGTGGACTGCACAATCGGACTTGACGTCAGGAGAGGGAGAATCCAGGACCTTGGTTACCTAGATGAAGCGTTTTGGAGCACCAATCAGCTCCTTTTCTCATTTTCCTTTCTTCTTTCAAAGAAAGGAGCCGATAAGTGCTTAGGAATACGTCACCCAGCTTAACCCAAGCCCTGGATCCTCCATCTCCTGACATCATGTTCAGTTGTGCATTCCACGGTGGTTCCAGCGTCACTTCTGTTTCTACACCTGTCAGATCCTCTACAGTGGTGGTTTACTGTGGTCTGCCGCTCATTCCTGCTTGGTTTCCATCTCCCACACCGCTATCGATGGACTACTGGATCTGCATATTGAGGCTTGTTTATGATTACAAGTGCTCTTCTTGTCTACCCATGTAAGTGCAATATTGATGGTTTTAATGAAGTGTTTTTTAATATTGCACTTAATGTTGTCCCCTTGTGCTTTTTCTTGAGGACCAGCCTCCAGAAATGTGACCAGTGAAGACATTGTACCTGTCCTCTCCCACACCCAATGGCAGAACTACTACTAAGGAGCACTGCCTGGACCTTGAAGAAGGAGACATTCCCCAAAAGCTTGTCCTCAAAATTGTATGTTAGTGCAAATAAAAAAAATATCATGTCAGTACTCAATTGTTTCTGATGTTTTGTTATGTAAGTTAAAATGCATATTTTATTTAGTCACCTTTTTCCTACTCAGAGGCCTCATGACACTATGGCCTCCCACAATTGTGTCTGACTATTAAAGAAACAAACAAAACAGATGTAATACAGAAGCTTAAACATAAAATCCACTCACACAGACACACACAGAACTCTATGATCACAAACTAGGGATGAAAAATGCAAGAGATATAGAAAAGACTTTAATATAATCATCTGTGGAAAACAATCAGACTACCTTGTTTTTGCTATTTGTTTTTTTTTAATGAGATACAAGGTCCTGTATCCAACACTTACCAACAGCAATGAAAAACCCTTCAGATTCGGATTTATTTTAAAGGAACCAAATGCAGAAATATAAAAAAACAAAGGTGACAGCAGCACATTACTAACAAATGTTGTATTCTTCAATAGACGAAAAATGTGCGTCTCCCACAACAAATTATTATGATCATTTTAATTGAAAATACACACAATAGGTCTGAGCGGGTAAATATACCTTCAAGATGTGTGAGATAACTTGATGTAATTTGTCTCTATGGAGCAGAAATGCCCCGAGTGTATTCTACAGCTCATGGTCCCTTTTGGTAAACATGTCCTAATAATTTGTTCTAATAATTTTTTGGAAAGATATTAATTGAAAAAATAGAGAAAATATAGTTTAGGAGAAAAAAAAAAACTAGAATGAAAAAAATCTATAATAATTAATTCATTAAGATGATAGTTACCTTAGAGCAGTGTTTCTCAACTCCAGTCCTCATGGACCCCCAACAGGTCATGTTTTCAGGATTTCCATTATTTTGCACAGGTGATTTGATCAGTTTCACTGCCTTAGTAATTACCACAGCTGTTTCATCTGAGGGAATTCCTGAAAACATGACCTGTTGGGGGTCCATGAGGACTGGAGTTGAGAAACACTGGTCTAAGGTAACTATCATCTTAATGAATTAATTATTATATATTTTTTTCATTCTAGTTTTTTTTTCTCCTAAGCTATATTTTCTCTATTTTTCCAATTAATATCTTTCCAAAAATGATTAGAACAAATTATTAGGACATGTTTACCAAAAGGGACCATGAGTTGTAGAATACACTCGGGGCATTTCTGCTCCATAGAGACAAATTACATCAAGTTATCTCACACATCTGCCTTAGACTGACCATCATCCTATGCCAGCCCCACATCCCTATCCAAAATTGTATACTGTAAACTGTATTTTATATTCCTTGTTTATTGTATTTATTTATTTATTTATTTTAGCTTCAGAAAAAGTATTTTGGGGTCAATATACCTATAGAGACACATAGTTTTATGTCTTTTTGTTTTTTTAAATTTGCGTTCAAAATGTTATATTCTTTTCTCTTCCTTTATTGTTTTAGTTTTAGTCCTGATGAGGGGTTATTGTTGAGCCCTTGAAACACAATAGAAAATTGCTTCATGGACTATATGAACTAACGTGGCGTTTTGTCGTTTTGTTTTTTTTTGTTTAGTTTTCTTACTATCTAGAATTATATCACATTTTAAAAATGTAAGTGTTTGAATCCATAACCAATTTCTTCGGTTTGATATGTTAGGAGTTGTTACACAGAAAGCACACTTGAAGCCTTTTTATTAAACATCACACCCTCTGATTTCCGGACAAAATCGAAAGTAACACACCCTTGGCACAACGCCCGACGTGAGCCGAAGTTCAAACTGAAACTGACTTAACCCTTTCTAGACTCTTTACATTACATACTATATATATATATACACATTTACATGTAATGCAATGCTGGACGCAATAACTAAAAGCAAGTCATATACACACAATACACGGGTAGTCACACACACAATACACAGGTAGTCACACACACACAATACACGGGTAGTCACACACACAATACACGGGTAGTCACACACACAATACACGGGTAGTCACACACACAATACACGGGTAGTCACACACACACAATACACGGGTAGTCACACACACACAATACACGGGTAGTCACACAATACACGGGTAGTCACACACACAATACACGGGTAGTCACACACACACAATACACGGGTAGTCACACACACAATACACGGGTAGTCACACACACACAATACACGGGTAGTCACACACACACAATACACGGGTAGTCACACACACCATACACGGGTAGTCACACACACATTACACGGGTAGTTACACACACAATACATGGGTAGTCACACTCACAATACACGGGTAGTCACACTCACAATACACAGGTAGTCACACTCACAATACACAGGTAGTCACACTCACAATACACGGGTAGTCACACACACACAATACACAGGTAGTCACACTCACAATAGAGGGTAGTCACACACAATACACGGGTAGTCACACTCACAATACACGGGTAGTCACACACACAATACATGGGTAGTCACACACACATTACACGGGTAGTCACACACACAATACACGGGTAGTCACACTCACAATACACGGGTAGTCACACTCACAATACACAGGTAGTCACACTCACAATACACGGGTAGTCACACTCACAATACACGGGTAGTCACACTCACAATACACGGGTAGTCACACTCACAATACACGGGTAGTCACACTCACAATACACAGGTAGTCACACTCACAATACACGGGTAGTCACACTCACAATACACGGGTAGTCACACACACAATACATGGGTAGTCACACACACATTACACGGGTAGTCACACACACAATACACGGGTAGTCACACTCACAATACACGGGTAGTCACACTCACAATACACAGGTAGTCACACTCACAATACACGGGTAGTCACACTCACAATACACGTGTAGTCACACACACAATACACACAGGTAAGATTTAACCAGCATTTACACCATTATTCTAAGCATGTGAGAGACCCATTACCCAATGAACACCGGCCCTGGCACATCATAGCATTCACTCGGCACTCCAAGAAATAACAGAATCCACCTGCAGTATTCTTGTTCTGTCAGAACCTCCACCTTTATCATCACACGGCACCCAGGAGGATATATCTTATAGTCATCACAATCTGCATAATAACACACCAATAATAATGTGAGCATTACATTTACTTTAAGCAGTCTGATGTCTTGTGACTCTGTTCCTTTAGCCTACAGCAATTATATCAATGTCATTTCTCATGCTTCCGGTATCTGGGTAACGAGGCTTTATTGTAAACATTCCGCAAGAAACACAGGGCCCAAGGCCAACACATTCCATAGGCATGACAGGAGGGTTGTAGAAAATCGCCATGCCAGTTCACTGCAGTTAGACTCTCCTAAAGCCCATGCACAAAAAAGCCCACCTAGAATCTGCCAGGGCTCATGCTGAAAAAGAAGACTACTGGGATTCTGTACTATGTAGTGATGAAATCAAGAAAAATGTTTTGGGAACTGAGAGCTTCAAAACTGTATAATGTCGCAAAAGGGAGGAGTAAAGAAAAATGCATGGTGCCTATTGTGAAACATGGTGGTGGCAGTGTCCTTCTGTGGGGCTGCATGAGTGCTGCTGGTGTCAGGGAGCTGCATTTCATTGGTGATATTATGAATTCACAGATGTACTGCTCTGTATTGAAAGAGAAGATGCTCCCATCACTCCGTGCCCTTGGTTGTCGTGCACTTTTCCAACATGACAACGATCCAAAACACACATCTAAGGCCACTGTTGCATTTCTGAAAAAGAACCGGGGGAAAGTGATTCAGTGGCCAAGTATGTCTCCTGATCTGAACCCAATCCAACACCTATGGGGAATTCTGAAGAGACAAGTTGAGCATCACTCTCCATCCAGCATCCAGGCTCTGAAAGAGGTCATTCTTGAAGAATGGAACAAGATGGATGTTGCAATATATCATTAACATGTTCATTCCATGCCTAGAAGACTCAGTGCTCTCCTTACAAATCATGGAGGTCATACAGAATACTAGATGGAGGAGTTTTGGGGTGTATTCATTTTTGCATCAACTAATTTGAGTAAAACTGAAGATTTTGGTAATATAAGTTCTATTATTAACCTTACGTTCATATAATCAGCCAAACAAATGTTCGATCAAACTCAGTTTTGTCAACATTTTGGAAATTGTTCTTGTGTTCACTGAGATATTGATTAAAATCATACTTTTCAAAGGGGGTGTACTCATTTATGCTGAACAATATATATATATACACATACACACAAAACACTATACATGCATGTGCATTTACAGGAAACGAATGAATGATGCAGCCACATGGGCAGAGCCCCACACAGCTTTAGAATTGTAAAAATAAATACGATGATAAAAATATATATATATGTATGTATGATAAATATACAGTATATATGGCAACAAGCAAGAAAATAACTTATAAAGGAATGTAGAAACAGTCCAGTGATATAGTGAGTAGATACTAGGTGCAGATGATTCAGTAGATCCAGTGCGGGTGATACTTGTGGGTAAGAGAATGAAGTATGCTTGCAGTTACCAGAAACGCAAGCAAAATGCGCATAATAAAATAATATCCAAGCAGAGAACACCAATGGTCATCAGGGATCTGGTTGTCACCTGGAGAAAGGAGCACCACTGGCTTGCACACACTGGGGCTGCACCCTAAAACCTCATGGGGAGTCAACTCAGCGAACCAGGATGAGTGGAGGCAAAGAGGATCCAGATTTCACTTGCTTCGCTTGGGATCAAAAAAGCACTGCTCCACCCTAAAATGCCTCAAATGATTGAGACCACAGAAAAAGGGGGTATATTGGTAGTGTAGTATGTTTATTAAAAGATCAAATAATCCAGCAAAAATGTCCACAAGATTCCAAAAAACATGCACAGTACAAGATGGTTCCTGATGTCTGAGCGGAATATATAAAGGGTAAAGTCCGCAGGTACTGTCAGTGAACCCTTTGATAACGTGTTGCCTTTGCTGTATCTCACGTCACGCTGATGAGGCTACACGTGAGCTCGTCGGCCATCTTTGCACGAGCTGTCAATGCTAGTCTGTTCACATCACAGACTAGTGCCGAGCCCTTGCTATTACAGTGTGCTTTGTATGTCAGTTTCACTGACAGTACCTGCGGACTTTACCCTTTATATATTCCGCTCAGACATCAGGAACCATCTTTTACTGTGCATGTTTTTTGGAATCTTGTGGATATTTATGCTGGATTATTTGCTCTTTTAATAAACATACTACACTACCAATATACCCCCTTTTTCTGTGGTCTCAATCATGTGAGCCATTTTAGGGTGGAGCAGTGCTTTTTCGATCTCAAGCGAAGCAAGTGAAATCTGGATCCTCTTTGCCTCCACTCATCCTGGTTCGCTGAGTTGACTCCCCATGAGGTTTTTAGAGTGCAGTCCCAGTGCGTTCAAGCCAGTGGTGCTCCTTTCTCCAGGTGACGACCAGATCCCTGATGACCATTGGTGTTCTCTGCTTGGATATTACATTATTATGCGCATTTTGCTTGCGCTTCTGGTAAGTGCAAGCATCAGGGGCGGACTGACAACTCATGGGGCCCCCAGGCAATAGGGGATCATGGGGCCCCTGTGTCCTTGCCAAAACTCAGAAAAGCCTATGAAAAATGTACCAGGGTCATCTCATGGGGCCCCCTACTGACCCCGGGCCCTTGGGCAGTGCCCGAGTTTCCAAATGGTCAGTCCGCCCCTGGCAAGCATACTTCATTCTCTTACCCACAAGTATCACCCGCACTGGATCTACTGAATCATCTGCACCTAGTATCTACTCACTATATCACTGGACTGTTTCTACATTCGTTTATAAGTTATTTTCTTGTTTGTTGCCATATATATATTTATCATACATATATATATATATATATATTTTATCATTGTATTTATATTTATAATTTCATTTGCAATACTCGATACAGAGCTGCATATTTAGATCATATGTTCTATTCTGAGGATTAAGAGGTTTTTTCCTATGTGCTAGCAGCTATTTACTTCTTCTCTCTGTGCGCTCACTCTCATTTTATATATATTTTACTTAGCTTTAGAATTGTGACAGCTGGTACAGGGAGAATATCCCCAGTCCATTGTCACAATGGGAGATCTGGGGGGGTCAGGTGTATTATTGTAACGTGTGGGAACTCGCTTCAAAGTGGTAGAGCTTTTCATTTAAAGCACACAGCGACTCGCTTCTTTAAGGGCCTTTTTGCCCAATTTTATTTAAACAAATGTCCCATAACATAAAGCTTCCCACGCAGGGGTATCCACCATCAAACAAAACAACGATTCAGCCTCCTGGCTTATACTCAGCTTGATGTCTGTCTCCTGCAGATTTCTTCAAGAATTATGGCTCTTGCACACAGCTAGTCTCTAGCAGCCCCTTGCTGCTTTTGGCTTCCACCTCTCCTAGGTGAAGCCCACCTGACTCCTGTCTTCCAGGTGGAGCCCTCCTGACTCCTGTCTTCCAGGTGGAGCCCTCCTGACTCCTGTCTTCCAGGTGGAGCCCTCCTGACTCCTATCTGCCGGGGGTGGAGCCCAGAACCATGGTTAGGCCTCTATAAAAAGGCCTGCACACACCTGTGCAATCAGTGTGCTGGGGGTTCTGAAAACACGGACCCCGGATTGGAGATTTCATCCCTCCCAGATCTCTTTGAAATCTCCAGGCTCCAGATCCCAAAACAGACTTAATGAATAAATGAGGAAACTGAAAAGCCAGTTTCCTCTGCAATACATCAACTCTCTGGAGCCCCTCAACCTGCCTGGTTGAGAATCCAGGGTTTTCGGCTTGATTTGATGTTACAGGGGACTAGGGAGCTAGAATTATGGGAGTTCAGAATTCCTCATCTTTTACATGTTTTGGGTTGGGAAATCGAAGCATTTTAAACCAAAAAAAGGATCACAATTGCATTTAGGCAACGTACACCTGGGGTGTCAATGGCAGTTTCCATAATCCCCTCAGAACTGTACTGAAAAAAGGGATTACTTAAAACTTGTTTTTTTTTATCTTCTGTATCTAGGACCTGAAATGAATTGCAACAGCTTCTGGACCCGTGAAGTGTGGTGAACCAAGCCTTAGCGCGTAAACTTCCTGCTGTGACCTCACTCTACATTATGTATAGAATGTGATATCACTTCTCTTACTTCCAGACATCCAACAAGTGAGCCTCTAGTAGGCTAATCATGGAAGATGTCTTTAGTTACGTAACATTTAGATGCAAAATTCCCACCTGGACACTGTGCATGGAGTTTGTGTTCTTCACTTTTTTGTGGGAGTTTTCTTTAACAATCCCCCCCCCCCATGATTTAGGGAGAACAAAGGAATTTGAGGTCCCCAAGTGGGGATGTAGATATGATACATCTACAGTCTAAATCAGGGGTGGGCAAACTTTTTGACTTGAGGGCCGCAATGGGTTCATATATTGGACCCGGGGGCCGGACCAAGAGTAGATGAATGATGTGTATGTGTCATCCATAGTAAGTATAGTAATATTCCCCCATAGTAAGCATAGTAATTAATCCCCCGTATAGTAATTAATCCCCCATAGTAATTCGTCCCCCATGGTAATTCATCCCCCATGGTAATTCATCCCCCATATAGTAATTCATCCCCCCTATAGTAATTCATCCCCCCTATATTAATTCATCCCCCCTATATTAATTCATCCCCCCTATAGTAATTCATCCCCCATAGTAATTCATCCCCCATAGTAATTCATCCCCCTTATAGTAATTCATCCCCCATATAGTAATTCATCCCCCATATAGTAATTCATCCCCCATATAGTAATTCATCCCCCATAGTAATTCATCCCCCATATAGTAATTCATCCCCCATAGTAATTCATCCCCCATATAGTAATTCATCCCCCATAGTAATTCATCCCCATATAGTAATTCATCCCCCATAGTAATTCATCCCCCATAGTAATTCATCCCCCCTATAGTAATTCATTACCCATATTAATTCATCCCCCATATTAAGTCCCCAAGTCCCCCCTGTGTCAATTTACTTACCTTTGCTCCGCGCGTTCCTCTCGCCGTGTTCCCGCTCCGTTCCGGTCTTCAGGGCGGACTGTGAGAGGAGCCTAGCTCCCCTCACGTTCGTCACGCTGCCCCGCCTACACACATCCTGACAGCCATCCTGACAGTATCACGCTCCACGGGCCGGATTAAAAGGTCCGCCGGGCCGTATACGGCCCGCGGGCAGTAGTTTGCCCATTGCTGGTCTAAATGCTCTGTAAACAGGTCTTAGGTAGCCGCCTTAGAGTGCCAGGATGGAGGATGGTAAAATACAAATTGCCAGCCACTTGCTTGGGATTCAGGTTTTTAAAATACCTTACAGTCCCTAACGGTGCGCCCAATAGGAGAGAGGGGGAGCAGCATTAGGGACTGTAAGGCAGGTTGGTAAAAGTTTTAGTTTGCCTCACCTGTCAGCTGCTTGTAGCCAGTGAGGGGAAGCGGGGAGTTCATGTGTGTCAGTGTGGTTGTGGCAGGAGCAAGGTGGGAGGGGGGCAGCAAAATTCACCTTTGCCAGTGTAGACAAAATCCATGCACCAGCCCTGTCTCTAAATAAAACTTCACAATGTCTGAACTATGGACATACAGGAAATTCATTCTGTTTCTTTTTTTTTGAAATTTTTTTCTGAGCTTACTCATGGTTTTTCAGTATTGTGAATTCTGTATTCAGGCTATCTCTTGTTTTATAAAATATCCCACGCTTGGGGGGATTTACTAAACCTGCAGGGTGCAAAATCTGGTGCAGCTCTGCATAGAAACCAATCAGCTTCCAGGTTTTGTTGTCAAACAATAAAGTGATTCTAAAGGCTTTTTTTTAATAAGAAAAAAATAACAAACATGTCTATACTTACCTGCTGTGTTTTTTTAAAAACACTGCTGTGCAGTGGTTTCACACAGAGCAGCCTTTAACCAGGTCCCCCCCACCGACGCTCCTGGCCCCTCCCTCCTGTCAGGTGCCCCCACAGCAAGCAGCTTGTTATGGGGGCACCAGCTGCACCATGTGTCCATTCACACACAGAGACGTGGCTTGACCTCACCCCCTCTCTCTTCTCATTGGTTCACTGGCTGTAATTGACAGCTGTGGGAGCCAATGGCTCCTGCTTCTGTCTCAGCCATTGAGAAGAAGGAGTTCCGGGATAGCCAAGACTCCAGTGCACACGGTTGGATCAAGAGGGAGCTTAGGTGAGTATTAGGGGGGATGGACGGGATGCTGCACACAGAAGGTGTTTTACCTTCATACATAGAATGGTATAAAAAAAAACCTTTACAAACACTTTAATGGAACAAGTCAAAGTTAGAGGCTGACTGGCTGCCATGCAGAGCTGCACCCAATTCTGCACTCTCCAGGTTTACTAAATCAACCCCAATAAATGTGAATGTTTCTGTAGAACATATAAAGGCAGAACACAGTTTCCATTTGTGGTATTTTGTTATGTTTCTGCAGAAAGGAATCCACATTGTGGAAAAACATTTAGGCACACTTCCCCCCCTTCTGAAACATAACGAATGTGAAAGTAAATTGTTACGAGCTATATAAAGAGCCAGCTGTGGAATTTACTTACAGAATTTAGCAGAGACCTGAAAATCTCTCCGGCAATGGACACCGTAGACAACAAGCAATTCATCCGTGATTTTCATCTTCCAGGAGGTTCCTCAGAGGACCAGACATACACCAGGGTGCTCCTGCAGCTGTTTGGTTATGCCGGTCATGGCAAATCGGCTTTTGTCAACTCCTGCATCTACACCCTTGGAAAAAATCTATTCCAGACCCATGCCACAACTGGATCAACTGATGAAATTATCACAACGAGGAGAAACTCCTATATACTTACTGATACCATCACTATTGTGGACAACAGAGGGTTCGGAAAAAAGAAGGAAAACGAGGAGATGGTTGCTTATGCACAACTAGGTAATTTTTTTCCTACTATGCTTGGAAGCAAGGGGCGGACTGACCATTTGGAAACTCGGGCACTGCCCGAGGGCCCGGGGTCAGTAGGGGGCCCCAGGAGATGCCCCTGGTACCTTTTCATGGGTTTTTTTGAGTTTGGGCAAGGACACAGGGGCCCCATGATCCCCTATTGCCCGGGGGCCCCATGGGTTGTCAGTCTGCCCCTGCTTGAAAAAGAAACATTGTTTGGGAAAACATGTTTATATTTTATTTATTCTGTTGCCTGAAAACCTAGTTAACTTTGCTGCCACTTTGTAGTGTTGAATAGAAAGTCATAAAGCTTCAAACATTTTCAACGAGTACTGGAAGGGGACATACCCTGAAAGCTTGTCCTCAAAATTGTATGTTAGTGCAAATAAAAAAAGTATCACGGACAGGACTCAATTGTTTTTAACATTTTCAACAAAACCTCTGACATCAAAGGTGGTCTTTTAAGTCATACAGCATTTCCAAGTTGGAAGTTTGGTGTAAAAAAAAAACCAGTAACAACAGCAAAGACTGATAAACTATGATATAAACCTGATAATATGACGGTGAGGGTAACTTACTGAAGGAGCAAAGTGAATTTTCACTTATCTTGGTAAATAAGGAGAGACTAAGTAAACTTTGACTTTGCAAAGAAAGCCCAATCATGTTCAAGGAAAGTAAAATATGAAACAAGAATACATTGAAAATAAAGTTGCCTGCACATGATTGGATGACTGAAAACATCACAGCTTCACTTCATTCACCAAGCCCCAATTTGCACTTAGCTGAGTGAATATAGTAAATCTGCACTGACTTCAACCATCCAGTTATGTGTAAACAAAAATCTGCTTTTTTTTCTTCTTCTTTTTTTTTTGCACATGATTGAGTATTTTTAGCAAAATTAATTGTTCATTTAGTTTCTCCTTCTTTACTAAAATGAGTGAGACAATTGACTTTGCAAAGTGATCACTCTTTACTAAACTGACCCCAAAGCCTGACGTTGTAGTGAATAGCAGTCATATAGTTCCTGTAACCCATTTGCTCATTTTTGTCTGTTGTGGTTTCCAGGTAATTTTCTCCCCTTGGATAAGGAAGTGGAGCTGACTAATGACTTTGATCAGATAATGTCCCAGTTGGAGGATTCTGACCTGACACCAAACTACACCGATTTTATTGTCCCCGTATTTGTTTACAGGTATGGACACATGGAGAGTTCTACATAAATTGTTATAAAATATTAACTGATGTATTATGTAAGATGTATACTGCTTTCTAGGACTGTAACTAGGTATATAGTTAAATAAAAAAAAAAAAATATATATATACATATATATATGTATATATATATATATATATATATACACACCGTGTTCCAAATTATTCTGCAGATGATATTGTTCTCATTTCCCTCAATAATTGATGTAAATAACAGTCGGCAGAATTCTCAGGTGACAACTAGAAGAGTACAATTCACATTTTATTGAACAAACCTCCTAATGATAACAGGATTTGTGTTCCGGATTATTCCGCACAGGAAGTTTCCAAACACTTTATAGGTTGTAAAGAACGGAAAATTGTCATTTGTTGTGTTTGCAGCAAATTTACTGAAATCAAAAGCTATTTCAATCAAACTTTTACCAACATTTTAAACATTTGAAGCGGTCACGTTACATTGTAACATAGGAGCCCTTATCTGATAGCAGATCACAAGTCTGGCATCCATTGAACTTGGGAGTTTTTGGACAGTTTCTGCTGGAATTTGTTTGCAAGATGTCAGAATAGCCTCCCAGAGCTGCTGTTTGGATGTAAACTGCCTCCCACCCTCATAGATCTTTTGCTTGAGGATGCTCCAAAGGTTCTCAATAGGATTGAGGTCAGGGGAGGATGGAGGCCACACCATGACTTTCTCTCCTTTTATCCCCAAGGCAGCCATTGATGCAGAGGTATTCTTTGCAGCATGAGATGGTGCATTGTCATGCATGAAGATGATTTTATTACGGAAAGCATAGTTCTTCCTTCTGTACCAGGGAAGAAAGTGGTCAGTCATAAACTCCACATACTTTGCAGAGGTCATCTTTACACCTTCAGGGACCCTAAAGGGGCCGACCAGCTCTATTCCCATGATTCCGGCCCAAAACATGACTCCACCACCGCTTTGCTGACGTCGCAGCCTTGTTGGAACAGGGTGGCCGTTCACCAACCATCCGCTACTCCATCCATCTGGACCATCCAGGGTTGCACGGCACTCATCAGTGAACAGGACTGTTTGAAAATGAGTCTTCATGTATTTTTCTGCCCAATGCAGCCGTTTCTGCTTGTCAGCATTGGTTAGTGGTGGCCGAATAGAAGGTTTCTGCACAGTTGCAGGACTCTGGAGGACTCTACACCTTGATGTCTGTGGGACTCCAGAGGCACCAGCAGCTTCAAATATCTGTTTGCTGCTATGTAATGGGATTTTAGCAGCTGCTCTCTTGATCCGATGCCTGGATCTGGCAGAAATCTTCCTCAATGTGCCTTTATCTGCACCAGCCCGTCTGTGCTCTGAATCAGCCACAAATCTCTTCATGCGATGATCACGCTTACGTTTTCGTGAAATATCGAATGTTTTCATCCCTCGTCCAAGGCATCGAACTATTTCACTCTTTTTGGCAGCAGAGAGATCCTTTATCTTCCCCATATTGCTTGAAAATGGTGCTCTGCTTAATAATGTGGAACGCCGTCCTTTAGGAGTTTGTCCTAAAATTGGGCTCACCGGCCAATCTAATTATCACAGGTGTCCCAGATTGTTTTCAGTGATCAAAAGAGCCCTGACACACAATGCCATCCATGAGTTACACTGAAAAACAAAATATTTACTCTTTGTGACACTTAAATTGAATTTGCATAATAATTTGGAACAGGGTGTATATAGTACGGGGATGCACCAAAATTTCGGTCATCGAAACATATCGGTCTAAAATAGCCCTATCAACATTTTGCAAAAAAAGTTAGCAAGAAAAAAGTTAGCCGATACAGGTGCCAATACAGGAGACTGTGTGTACTGCAGTTGTAAGGGGGGGGGGGGACAGCTGAGAAAGGCAGGAGAGGAGCTCTGTATACAGTGCATGGCTGTCACTATGGGTCAGTGCCAGTTTGTAAATGTAATTGCCGGCTTTTTTTTTTTTTTCACTAATGCTCTCAGAATTAGCTGTCACTTTCCCCCCAGCTAAAAGAAACAATGTTTCATTTTAGTTTCTTTCCCGAGATAAAAGAAACAAAGTTTCCTATAGCACTGGGGAAAGTGATAGCTCCTGGTGAAAAAAAAAAAAGCCATCAACTGCATTTAAAAAGCGGCACCAACATGTAATGACAACAAATGAGAGACCTGTCTGTACACACGGCTCTCTCGCTGTATACACTGCTCCTCTGCTGCCCCCTCCTTGCACACACTGCTCCCAACCCCCTCCCCCCTACAAAGATGACCTGTCACTCATATGCTATCACAGAGGGGACTATTGTGATAGCAATAAAATCATGTTAAAAAGAATAGATACAAATTTACATGAAAGTAAAAAAAAAAAAAAACATTTGGAGCCTCCCCACCCCCACATACGCAGACATTTTGGTTTCGGTTTGGTTTTCGGCCACATGCATTCTGAATTTTCGGAGTTGGCTTCGGCACTAGAATTTTCATTTTGGTGCATTACTAATATATAGTATGTCCTATATTAACCCCTTCACTGCCAGGTCCGTAGGTTGTATAGAACTGACAACGGAAAGGGGGGGGGGGAGGGTTTAACACACATTTCCAGTGGCGCATTTACACACACCAGGATTGTATGTAAATCTGACAAGCAGCTGCCACTCAACTACTTTCACACAACCCCAGCACCGACATCCAGGGTCTACTTTTAGACCCTGGATGTCTCATTAAAGAGAACCTGTCACCAAAAGAAATCATCACATATGGGACATTTTTTCTCCCGTGTGTGTGATGAGAAAAAAAAGTTGAATACTGAAAAAAATGATAGTAAAAAATTAAACTTACACCCAAGCTCATAAAATCCCCCAAAATTTTTGAGGCCCCAAACCCACATATACGAACGTAAAATCACATGTTGGGGGTGCCTTTGTATGAAAACGGCGTTTGCAATACACACTTATCGCCGCACACGCTGCAGTGAGAGGAACATTTCAGAACTCCTCGGTAACACTAAGATGATGACCTGTAAGGGGTTTCAAAGTGTCACCTATGGAAATTACAGGGTACTGAATTTTGACTCCATTTCACAGGCGCACACAAATTTAAGGTTGGACAAGTCCTTTATTAAAAAAAAAAATGAAAAGAATGTCCCCCCGAAGTAGATCCAACATCAAACACAATGCCCGCCGCCACTGCCATCCCGAAAAAAAAAAAAGCTCCACTCTCGACGATGGCTGCCGTTGTTTAAAAGCTGCACCAGCCTGACAGTTCTTAATTAGCTAAGGGACAGGGCTACCCGGTGATGTCAACCAGGTGACCCTGCCTCCTTGTGACGTCATCATGCACTGTGATTGGCCAAAACATTGCACCTGACCTGTACCGAAAGCTCTTACCCTTATTAATGGCAGATGGTCGAGTTTAACTTACATTTTGATTTGAACATCAAGCCCAACAATAGTGTGCAGACCTAAAGTCTACAGTCTCCAGTCTCAAAGTCTCCAGTCCCCAGTCTCAAAGTCTCCAGTCCCAAGTCTCAAAGTCTCCAGTCTGCAGTCTGCAGTCTCAAAGTCTCCAATCTCCAGTCTCCAGTCTTCAGTCTCCAGTCTCCAGTCTCTAGTCTCTAGTCTCCAGTCTCCAGTCTCCAGTCTCTAGTCTCTAGTCTCCAGTCCCCAGTCTCCAGTCTCTAGTCTCCAGTCTCCAATCTCCAGTCTCCAGTCAGCAGTCCCCAGTCTCCAGTCTCTAGTCTCTAGTCTCCAGTCCCCAGTCTCCAGTCCCCAGTCTCTATTCTCCAGTCTCCAGTCTCTAGTCTCTAGTCTCTAGGTCATAGCAATGCTTCCTAATACTTCTCAGTAAGGGAACATGCACCCCGGGTCTTTTGTTTCCATAGATCAGAAAGGACAGAGCAGTTGCAGGGAGGGGGAGGGGCAGTTTTCCACCCTAGACTTGGGTCTATGTGCTGCTGTGGACACATACAGTGTAGAGAGAAGAGTCAGCCAGCTATCCAAAAGTGCTCATACAAAGGTGGCTCCATTGGATTCCATAAAGAGACAAAGCCACATGAAAACAATACCCTAAAAATAGAAACTTTACAGAGGGAAATCTAAGAATTTGGAAAAGAGAGGCGCACAGCATGCATGGTGAACGTCGATGGCCTGCAGCACTGTCAGATTTTAACTTCTGAGAGTTTAATAACATTTTACCTTATACTTCCCTGACATTTGCTACAGCACAAGCTGATCAGCAGGTCCCGCCCAATAAATTATGGTCCGGACCCACTGATTGTCTGAGCAAATGACAAGAGAGAGCTCCATGTTGGTAAACAACACAGGCATCTCTACAGACAGAAGTGATGTGGCTGTTTTTTTTCTCTCTGCAAAGTATGGAGTAACAACAGACACATCACTTAGTAAAACCAGCATCCAATATATCCGCTCTCCCCAGACCTTGCATTCACTATATCCGCTCTCCTCGGACCCCGCATTCACTATATCCGCTCTCCCCGGACCCCGCATTCACTATATCTGCTCTCCCCGCAGACCATGCATTCACTATATCTGGTGTCCCTGGACCCTGCATTCACTATATCTGCTCTCCCCGGACCCCGCATTCACTAGATCCGCTCTCCCGGACCCCGCATTAACTATATCCGCTCTCCCCGGAAGCCGCATTCACTATGTCCAATCTCCCCGAACCCTGCATTTCATTATATCCGCTCTCCCCGTATCCTGCATTCACTATATCCACTCTCCCCGGACCCCACATTCACTATATATGCTCTCCCCAAACCCCGCATTCACTATATCCGCTCTCCCCGGACCCCGCATTCACTATATCCGCTCTCCCCGGACCCTGCATTCACTATATCCGCTCTCCCCGGACCCCGCATTCACTATATCCGCTCTCCCCGGATCCTGCATTCACTATATCCGCTCTCTCCCCGGACCCTGCATTCACTATATCCACTCTGCCTGGACCCCGCATTCAGTATATCTGCTCTCCCCGGACCCTGCATTCACTATATCTAGTCTCCCCAGACCCCGCATTCACTATATCTAGTCTCCCTGGACCCCGCATTCACTATATCCACTCTTCTCGGACCCCGCTTTCACTATATCTAGTCTCCCCGCACCCTGCATTCACTATATCCGCTCTCCCCGGACCCCGCATTCACTATATCTGCTTTCCCCGGACCCCGCATTCACTATATCCGCTCTCCCAGACCCCGCATTCACTATATCCGCTCTCCCCAGACCCCGCATTCACTATATCCGCTCTCCCCGGACCCTGCATTCAGTATATCCGCTCTCCCCGGACCCCGCATTCACTATATCCGCTCTCCCCGGACCCTGCATTCACTATATCCCCTCTCCCGGACCCTGCATTCACTATATCCCCTCTCCCCGGACCCCGCATTCACTAGATCCGCTCTCCCGGACCCCGCATTAACTATATCCGATCTCCCCGGACCCCGCATTCACTATATCTGATCTCCCCGGACCCCGCATTAACTATATCCGCTCTCCCCGGACCCTGCATTCACTATATCCGCTCTCCCCGCGGACCCTGCATTCACTATATCTGGTGTCCCTGGACCCTGCATTCACTATATCCGCTCTCCCGGACCCCGCATTCACTATATATCCGCTCTCCCGGACCCTGCATTCACTATATCCGCTCTCTCCAGACCCCGCATTCACTACATCCGCTCTCCCCGGACCCTGCATTCACTATATCCGCTCTCCCCGGACCCTGCATTCACTATATCTGCTCTCTCCAGACCCCGTATTCACTATATCTGCTCTCCCCGGACCCTGCATTCACTATATCCGCTCTTCCCGGACCCTGCATTCACTATATCTGGTCTCCCACAGTACACAGAACATGGAAATGCAATTATTTTAATAAATATAAACTGCTAAATACCTTTTCTCATCAGCAGTATATAGCAGTCTTGTGACTTCTATCAGTGTCCAGCAGAGCACTCGTTAAGGCTTTCAGGAGGAGTTTTCATTCTCCTCTAGGAGGATGCAGAAGTGATGCTGTCTGGACTGTACTCTCCCAAGAAAAAATAAAAACCTCTCTATCAATACACATCAAACTGAGCATGTGCAGAGTGTCTCCACATGATATGTCTTAGCAGGAGATAAGGGGGGTGGGCAATAGAAGAAGGGGAGGATCAGAGAAGACAGGATGAAACAGCGTTAAACAATGCAGAGGATTAACCCCTTAGGTTCCACAGTGAGTATAACAAGCATGCTTTGCTGCATCTACAGACTGATTGTACTGTTGTGGGTTTAGTAACACTTTAAGTGGTTGAGGAAATTAAACTTTGTTTTGTTTTTTTTTTTTTGTCTTTCTAGTGCAAAGCGTACATTTACAGACGATGATGTAAAAGACGTGAAAAGATTTTTCCTGGACTGCAAAAAAATGACAGGTAACATCATCCCTCAAAAGATATAGCTGTGTAAAAACTCATCAGTGGCAGGATAGTTTCAATCAGCAAGCTGCAGAGACACAAGACACATCCAGTCTTTTTCCTACTAGAATTAGGAGTGTCATGTCACGATCGCAAGATCGCTATCACCAACATGTGATGATCCCAAGATCGTGACATCCAATACGTGACGATTGCGGCATCAGACCCCAGACCTTCTCACCAAACTCATGACTGAAGGACTAGCCAATCTAAAACCGCGATGTGACGTGCGTAACAATGCCACACCCAGCTGCACCCTGCACAACGATTTTCCAGCTAATGGACTACAATCGATGTACCAGCAGCCTGAATCGATTGTTACTGGGTCAGATTAATTACTCAATTAACCCTTCACACTGCCACCACCTCCTTTTTGTCAGAGAAAGAGGAAACTCGGCTATATCAGCAATAACACTATAATGATTGAAATAATCGTCTGCATAACACAGGCCGGTTATACAGAGGGTTAAACAAACAGTAGCGTTCTCTTTAGAGGCAGGAATTTGTAAATTGCAATTAAGAGCTATAGAAACAGTTCAACACTTTCAGAAAGAAAGATTTATTATTAAAAGGTCAAACGGGTGCAATAAAAAATATTTACAGAAAAGATGTAACTAAGATATATATATATAAATATACAGAGAATAACAGCACAGCAATAAAAAAATATTTATAGAAAAAGAGATAACAGAGAGAGGTGAAAGGGTTAAGTTACTTGCCATTAAGCCTTGGAGGTAAGCAGATCAAGTTTCTGAGCAGAAGGGGCACGGGTCTCCCCCAGGTGGTATTGATGTTAAAATGGGAGATGTCTTCAACTTTTTTTATCTTAGGCCTGACAGCCTGTTTTGTAGTCCCCAGCAGGGGGTGGCTCTGCAGTCAAGGACCATTCTCAGCTTAGGGCGTGGAGATATGGGTGGATTCCTCAACTTAGAGCAAAAAAACTCCCTTAACTCATATTTTGGCCTATAACTGTCCATCTGCACAAGTGGCATTCCACCCGCGGGTAGAGTATTATGCAGACAAGCCTGAGGATTGAGTAGATATGAATTATGAAAGTGTGCACTGAACGGTTCATGAGATCTATTTTTCTGCTTTCCTGTGTGTCCGAGACAAGACAAGTGACCCATCAAACTGTTCACCCTGCTCATCGTCCATCTGACGATATGTCCGGTTTTTATGTAAGTCTCTCATATTCCAAGATATAAGACATAGGGGAAAAATGGATTTTGAGAAGTGTTATCTGATTCTGTCACCTAAGCTGAGTTAGGTTTATTAGGTCAGAATCTCTTTCAACCATTGGGAAAGCTTACCTTATCTCTTCCGAGGTGTGAAATGGCAGAGGTTCTCCGGCAGCTAGGCCTCGGCTCCCTGGGGGGCCTTTATAGCTCCTATGAACCTCCTGTGACATTGTTTAAATCACACATACACTGTCACTGTGCCTCTCAGAGTGAGGGGGGAGGGAGAATGAGGGGAGAAAATGGAGATTCTTAACAAAATGGCAGACTGCGTCAGTCTCTGGTACGCACGTTTGCGACATGTCACTCCTCAGATGATACAACTGTATAAGAACTCATCAGTGGCGGGATAGTTTCAATCAGCAAGCTGCAGAGACACAACATCAGGTGTTTTCCTATTAGAATTAGGAGTGTCATTCCTCAGATGATACAACCAGGGCTGGAATGACCATTTGAGTACACGGGCACTGCCCAAGGGCCCGGGGTCAGTAGGGGGCCCCATGAGATGCCCCCGATACCTTTCATAAGCTTTTTTGGGTGTGGTTTGAGTTTGGGCGAGGACACAGAGGCACCATGATCCCCTATACCCGGGGGCCCCATGAGTTGTCAGTCCACCCCTGGATACAACTGTATAAAAACTCATCAGTGGCGGGATAGTTTCAATCAGCAAGCTGCAGAGACACAAGACACATCAGGTGTTTTCCTATTAGAATTAGGAGTGGCATTCCTCAGATGATACAACCAGGGCTGGAATGACCATTTGAGTACACGGGCACTGCCCAAGGGCCCGGGGTCAGTAGGGGGCCCCATGAGATGCCCCCGATACCTTTCATAGGCTTTTATGGGTGTGGTTTGAGTTTGGGCGAGGACACAGAGGCACCATGATCCCCTATACCCGGGGGCCCCATGAGTTGTCAGTCCACCCCTGGATACAACTGTATAAAAACTCATCAGTGGCGGGATAGTTTTGTATCAGTGACAACAGGAAACAGTCTCAGAGAACCAGCGTACAATTCCTGTCCTACGGCTGAAGCAGACCTATGACAGCTTGATGAAAACACATGATTTTCGCTGCAAAAACGACTTGAACAAAAGGCTTGAACAAAAAAACATTCTAAAAATGATTGATAGTAGTGCTGCTTCTCTTTATAAGCCAAGATATTTGTAAAAGAGAAAAAGTATTAAATAATGAAACATTCATTTTCATACCAGAAAACATACACACAGGTCTTGTCAATGTAGTACTTCTAAAAAAAAAACTCTGCACTCACACCTACATCCCCTTTCCTTACATTATTATATCTCCCAGAGGTGGTGATATACCTACAATGAGAGGAGGAGGAGGCCCAGGAAGCTGTGACCAGGGGTGGACTGACAACTAAAAGGGCCCCCAGGCAATAGGGGATCATGGGGCCCCTGTGTCTTTGCCCACACTCAAAGCACACCCAAAAAATCCTATAAAAGGTACCAGGGCCATTTCATGGGGCCCCCTAGTGAGCCTGGGCGGATTTTTTTTTTTTGGACTAAGAACATTTTCTGTCAGTACTGAAAACACCTGTTAATCCTCCCAGAAATGGAAATTACCTGAACTTTTGATGTTTTTTCCAAGGGATTTTTCTATATGTAGCACGCTCTAGTGCGCTACTAGAATAGTGTAGTGTGCTGCAGGTAAAATCATTGTGTATATTTCATGGTAGTTGGGTGAGTCATATGATTGAGGTCGGGTTATTGCAGGTCAGCTGGATGACTCAACAGGTTTTGGCTCTATCTCTTTCTCCTGACTCTGGAGGACCATAGAACCTTCCAGAAATTGGTAAGCAGGAAGGGGTGGAGACCTGATCTGCAGGTCCATGGAAGTCCGCACAATCCCAGGTTTTGGGGACCTGGTAGAATGGTGGACTGACCCATAAATATGGGAGAGTTGGACTGATAAGAAATCAGGTGGAAGATGGAGTGTTGAGGAGACTGCCAGTGCCTGGGAGGGGTCCCCTAGGTCTGGGGGGAGGGGGCCTCCAGGCTTGGCTTGGGCTGGCTCAGGAGGATACATTCAGCAGTGAGGAATGAATGGAATCAAGATCTGGAGCAACAGGAAGCAAAGAGGACAGTGTGAGTACAACAGCACACTCTGGGATCCACAAAGGGAAAGATTGCCACATGTAGTCAGCTTTCTAAGGATAGCGCTGGGCTAACCCTGTATCCTTGTCCAGGGAGGACTTTTGAGAAGCCAGGAGGGCTGATAATGATTGCAGGCTCTGAAGCTGGGAGCAGCTCTACAGGGGAGACAACTACGAAAAGCTAAGCTGATTTTTGAGGGGCTGCTAGCTCCTCACCCACAAAGGGCAGCTGCTACTGATCCACAACGACTGACGGCTTTCAGGAAAAGAACAGTTCAGGATCTGCCTTTGTATATGGGAAGGAAGGAAGTGTCCCCCATCCACTGATTGAAGCCAAATAGAGCATTCCATATTCTCTATTTCCCTATCCAAATTGATTTCCCCAAACAAAATAACAAAACCAAGCCCACTGACTGGTCTTTGGATGCAAGTCTGTGTGAAAAAAGCCAGGCTTTGCGGAGAGAGGGTTAGGGAATCCCACTATACAGCGGCTTTCACGAGGGTAGCGCTACATATGACATCCCACTTTTTGCTGAGATGAGGAAAGGAGGAAGTATTTGTACTCCAAATCAGGAGAGCAGCCTAGGGTGGCAACGCTGCTCCTTTTCAGACAAAAAAAATCAGATGTTTGAAGTTAATTTGTGTTGCTGTGCATTGTGTTTTCTTTCAATATAATAATAATAATAATAATAATAATAATATATTGAAACAGAAAATTAAAAAAAGAGCATTAAAAAAGAAAATAAATGCAGATACGATGTTTATGGACTGGTAAGCTACAATATAATATATGTTTGTGTTAAGATAAGCATTCTTTAATTGGTTTTGGTTTTTTTTTAACCATATGCAATTCTATGTATCTCTCTAATCATTTAGAACAGAGGTCTATATTCTAAACAAAGGACCAGTTTACTGTCCTTCAATCTTTAAGGGGGCCAGACTGTGGCCAGCAAAAGTAGAAAAAGTCCTGGTGTCAGTAAAAAATTCCCCATGACTGGAAGGAGTGGGGGGAATAGTGACCCATCATTGGTATCAGTGGGAGGAATAGTGCCCCATCATTGGTATCAATGGGAGGAATAGTGCCCCATCATTGGTATCAGTGGGAGGAATAGTGCCCCATCATTGGTATCAGTGGGATGAATAGTGCCCCATCATTGGTATCAATAAGAAGAATAGTGCCCCATCATTGGTGTCAGTGGGAGAATAGTGCCCCATCATTGGTGTCAGTGGGAAGAATAGTGCCCTATCATTGTTATCAGTGGGAGGAATAGTGCCCCATCATTTGTATCAGTGGGAGCAATAGTGCTCCATCATTGGTATCAGTGGGGGGAGTAGTACCCCATCATTGGTATCAGTGGGAGCAATAGTGCTCCATCATTGGTATCAGTGGGGGGAATAGTACCCCATCATTGGTATCAGTTGTAGGAATAGTGCTCCATCATTGGTATCAGTGAGGAGGAATAATGCCCCATCATTGGTATCTGTGAAGGAATAGTACCCCATCATTGGTATCAGTGGTAGGAATAGTGCTCCATCATTGTGTCAGTGGGAGGAATAGTGCCCCATCATTGGTGTCAGTGGGAGGAATAGTGCCCCATCATTGGTATCAGTGGGAGGAATAGTGTCCCATCATTGGTATCAGTGGGGGGAATAGTACCCCATCATTGGTATCAGTTGTAGGAATAGTGCCCCATCATTGGTATCAGTGGAAGGAATAGTGCCCCATCATTGGTGTCAGTGGGAGGAATAGTGCCCATCATTGGTATCAGTGGGAGGAATAGTGCCCCATCATTGGTATCAGTGGGAGGAATAGTGCCCCATCATTGGTGTCAGTGGGAGGAATAGTGCCCATCATTGGTATCAGTGGAAGGAATAGTGCCTCATCATTGGTATCAGTGGGAGGAATAGTGCCCCATCATTGGTGTCAGTGGGAGGAATAGTGTCCCATCATTGGTATCAGTGGGAGGAATAGTGTCCCATCATTGGTGTCAGTGGGAGTAATAGTGCCCCATCATTGGCTACATCATTAGGTATCAGTGGGAGGAATAGTGCCCCATCATTGGTGTCAGTGGAGGAATAGTGTCCCATCATTGGGTGTCAGTGGGAGGAATAGTGCCCCATCATTGGTATCAGTGGGAGGAATAGTGCCCCATCATTGGTATCAGTGGGAGGAATAGTGCCCCATCATTGGTGTCAGTGGGAGGAATAGTGTCCATCATCAGTTGTGTCAGTGGGAGAATAGTGCCCCATCATTGGTATCAGTGGGAGGAATAGTGTGTCCCATCATTGGTGTCAGTGGGAGAATAGTGCCCCATCATTGGTGTCAGTGGGAGGAATAGTGCCCTATCATTGGTATCAGTGGGAGGAATAGTGCCCCATCATTGGTATCAGTGGGAGGAATAGTGCCTCATCATTGGTATCAGTGGGAGGAATAGTACCCCATCATTGGTGTCAGTGGGAGGAGTAGTGCCCCATCATTGGTATCAGTGGAGAAACACCTGGTGGTAAAGCCTGGAGAGTTCGGAGCGTCGACATCAGCGTCAGAAGTCGTGGGATTGCAACGTGTTTCTGAGCATGTGGACCAGTGTGCTCCTTCATGAAGCTTGAGAAGATGCTTGAAGAAGGAGCGTGTTGGTCCACATCGGACCCTGCGCATGCTCAGAAACGTGTTGCATTCCTATGATGTCAGACACTGACGCTGACCCTCTGGACTCTCCAGTGACCAAGCTTTACCACCAGGTGCTTCTCCATCTCTCCAGCGCTTCCTGCTTACCAGCCGTCATCCATTCTCACTGAAATTCTCACTGTGGTTCCACCATCTGGCTATGAGGTGCTCTGCAAACTTTCCCATATGAACCTGTCTGTCATTTTGTAGATCTGAGTTGTTAAACTTACAGTTTTAATCATTAAAGCTGTCATACAATCTACAATTAGAGGCTCTGTGTTCTCTCCCTCCAATCTAGAGTTTTTTGCTTCGCTCTACCACAGCTTGCCCTGGTATTTAGACTGTCTACCCTCCCGTCAGATTTTGGATCCCATATTCATCTATCTAAAAGACTATGTGATTGGACTATGTGACTGCATATTCCATGCGCCTGTCTATTCTTTTGATATAGAACTTACATAATACACATGGGGGATAACTGGCATGTGAGTGTAAACACATGTACTGTATGTCAGCCTCTGGAGGTGAATCTTATCACAGCAGGTCAGGCTTCTTCAAAGGAATTCCATCATCTGGGCTTGTGGTAACATGGATGAGTTGGCCTCCCACTGGTCTGTCAGTCTCTTAGCAAAACTGGAAACAGGAAGGCCAGGCTTGGCTCCACATCAGCTAGGTTCCTGTAAATGGCAACTGAAGCCTTGGAGAGCAAAAGAGGACCACCGCTGACCGACTACTGCTCCTCCTTTGCTCTCCAAGGCTCCCATTACATCTACAGGAACATAGCTGATGTGGAACCCAGCCTGGCCTTCCTGTTTCAGGAGGAGCTGGGAGACCTGTGTGAGGCTGACTCATCCATGTTGTCACAAGGCACTTATCCACCTTTATCTGGGAGTTGCCAATATAAAGTGTATCTTCATTTTCTGTACTGCTTCACTTAGTCTGCTGCCCTTGGCTTCCATTGACAGGCAGGCTCATCCATTTTACCACAAATCCAGATACTAGAATTACTTGAGGAATGAGTCTCCTGCTGGAAGAAAATTCACCCCCAGAGGCTAACATATGTGTGTCTACACTTACATGGCGAGTTATCCCCATGTGTATCATATAAATTGCCAATTATCTACTTAAAGAAATGTATTGAACTCCTTGCCCTCCAGAGGATTTCCCCCCTTTTGACCAGGCCATTTTTTTGCGATACAGCGCTGTGTTACATTAACTGACAACATATGGGCGGTCTGCAACATGCACCCCATGTGTAAATATACATTGCCAATTCTTTTTACTTAAAGAAATGGAGCTTTCTTTAGGTGGTATTTGATGTCCTCTGTGTTTTTTTATTTTTTTGCGCCACAAAAAAAAAAAGATTGACAATTTTCATGCAAACTGAAAAAAAAATTTACAATTCTTTTTTTTCCCACAAATAGCTTTTTTAGGTATAAAACTATAAAAAATTGTTTTCAAATGTCATAAATTTAGGCCAAAATGTATTCTGCTCCATGTCTTTGCTAAAGAAAATCCCAATACGTGTAAATTAATTGGTTTACGTGAAAGTTATAGCGTTTACAAATGGCGGTATATATACTGCGGATTTTTAGATTATTATATTATTATACAGTATTTATATAGAGCTAAAAGGTTTGCTCAGCGCTGTACATTATAGTGGGGGACAAAACATGAGACAATACAGAAACAAAACACGAGGGGTTCAAGGGCCCTGCTCTTTGAAACTTACAATCTAGGAGGGAGGGGATAGTGGTACAGGAGGAAGTGGCTGTGGGGGATGGAGTGGTAGGAGGAGTGGAGGAGAATGGTTGTTAGGTGAGGGTGGGGTAGGCTTCCTTGAAGAGATGGGTTTTCAGGGTGCGCCTAAAGAGATACTAGTGATGGCGGCGCAATCAGCGACTTATAGCAGGACTGTTGAGGGCATTCTGATACTGGGGGGGGGGGGGACTGACTAACTGCCACTGACATCCCCAGTGACACTAATACAGTGATTCGTGCTAATAAAAAGCACTGACACTGTACTAGAGACACTGGGCAGGAAGGGGTTAACTCTGGGGTGATCAAAGGGTACTGTGTTCTGCTTTACTATGTGCGCTGTGTGTGTGTGTTTTACTGTGGAGGCATGCTGCTTTGTATTGCTCTTCTATGCAGAGCAATAATACAAAGCAGCAGCATACTGGTGCTGACAGGGGAGTGATCTGTATTGTTTACATACAGACCTTTCCATTGTCAGTGTTGGGAACCGGCAAGGATCTCCGGCTGGGACCCGGTGATTCGATAGCTGTAGCTGGCAATGGTGGCGCAGGTAGAGCAGCAGTGGTGTGCACCCGGACATGCACAAACCATGTATATATCCGTAACTCTGTGCAGCCCTGCCGCCCTGTATCAGTACGTCTGCTATATGGCAGCAGGGAAGCGATTAATAACCACTACACCCTGCGCCCTCTGCTGTCCATGTCTGTTGCTGTAGAGAATCTTTAGTTACTTAAAAGGTGCTGCACTAAAGTGTCTTGGAACTGCACCTGAGCCAGTCCATAATATTCCATGACTACTCTCCTTGGGACATAGATCTGTTTGCACATTTGTGCTATAATCTTCACTCCTCAGTGTACTTGTGATCAGTGGCGGGCTGACCATTCGAGCACTTGGGCACTGCCCGAGGGCCCGGGTCAGTAGGGAGCCCCAAGAAATGCCCCTGGTACCTTTTTATAGGCTTTTTTTTGTGTGTGCTTTGGGTGTGGGCAAGGACACAGGGGCCCCATGATCCCCTATTGCCTGGGGGCCCCATGAGTTGTCAGTCCACCCCTGCTTGTGATAATCCTTAACAATGACACTTCACTCCTTGCATCATTAAATAATTGTCCCCGAGTGCAGTAAACATAGGGTCAGATCAATGCTGATTTCAGTGTAGCATGATGGCTGTAGATTGACCTCAAGTCCTGTGCTGACCTATGATTGGTAGGAAGCCATTTGCTGGAGAAACACTGGTTACCATTGACACAGATGTAGAGAAGAACATTTCTTGCTGAATGCTCAAATGAAATACTTATTCTTAATAAATGTAGACAACTACTTTGCCTTTAGATCTAAAAATCATATGCATTTTTAATAAAATTGAAGCTTTTTTTGTCATAAATGACATTATCTCTGAGTTATAGGTACTGAGCACTTGAAAGTTGACTTTATCTTCTGAAAATTCTTACTTTTATTATAATGACAGGTGTCGTTCCTCTTGTTGTCCTTACACACAAGTTAAGTGTATCCTGCAAAGATCTGGAAAGAAAGTTTAAAACTATCGGAGCAGAAGTGATGTTGTCCATTGAGAACTACTACACCCGAGGACCACATAAAGACTCGGGGGCGGTGCAATGATATCCAGAATGTGATCGTGAATGCTTTGAAAGATGTAACATTCCGTCTAAGGGAACCAAGGAATCCAATGAAAGAACGTATAGAACGCAGGAAGTTCCTTCTGAAATTTGCACATGAATTTACAGTTAATGAGTTAATATTAAAAACTGAAAAAGAAGCTACAAAAAAGGAATATGAGAGGCTGGAAGCTCTGGCAAAAAAAGCTGGATCAGTCGATTTCCCTATGGTAGGAAAAGGCTATTTTAGGGTTCCCATGTCTGGAAAAGTACTGCAAAAAATAGTAGGGGGTGATCAAACATAGCAAATCAGAACAGACCTTTCCAAAAATCAGAATTGGACCTTTCCCCAAATGCTGATAGAAATCTTTTCTCTCTCCATAAATAGTAAACGTTGCTCCAAGATCCCACCAGTGTTTCTAACATATCCAGATAAAAAGAAACACAAGGGGGCGCCAGCCTAAGTGCAGTATAAAATACAAGTTTATTAAAATTAGCCAAATTACTACTCACAACTGAGGGTAAGTACATGGGTGGAAGGATTAAATGGAATATAACTGAATCCATTTTGTATACACTAATACAAGATGCTAGTTTAACATATACAGTATATATATGACATTTGTACACACTAAACAAAACTGTCTATGCCAGCTTCATGTAGAAATAAGTGTTTTTGCAAACTTTACAAAAAACAGATAAGGTTTACTGTCATTTCTGAAAAGTTTTAACCCACAACTTGGGTGTTGGGTCAGATTACAGTCATGGTCTTGGGCGTTGGGTCAGATTACAGTCATGGTCTTGGGCGTTGGGTCAGATTACAGTCATGGTCTTGGGCGTTGGGTCAGATTACAGTCATGGTCTGGGCGTTGGGTCAGATTACAGTCATGGTCTTGGGCGTTGGGTCAGATTACAGCCATGGTCTTGGGTGTTGGGTCAGATTACAGCCATGGTCTTGGGTGTTGGGTCTCAGATTACAACCATGGTCTTGGGCATTGGGTCAGATTACAGTCATGGTCTTGGGTGTTGGGTCAGATTACAGCCATGGTCTTGGGCGTTGGGTCAGATTACAGTCATGGTCTTGGGTGTTGAGTCAGATTACAGTCATGGTCTTGGGTGTTGGGTCAGATTACAGTCATGGTCTTGGGCGTTGGGTCAGATTACAGTCATGGTCTTGGGTGTTGGGTCAGATTACAGTCATGGTCTGGGCGTTGGGTCAGATTACAGCCATGGTCTGGGCGTTGGGTCAGATTACAGTCATGGTCTTGGGTGTTGGGTCAGATTACAGTCATGGTCTGGGCGTTGGGTCAGATTACAGCCATGGTCTGGGCGTTGGGTCAGATTACAGTCATGGTCTTGGGCGTTGGGTCAGATTACAGTCATGGTCTGGGCGTTGGGTCAGATTACAGCCATGGTCTGGGCGTTAGACCAGATATGGTATGATAGATAAACAGTGGCAGAAGAGTGAAAATGCAAACCTCATACAAATAATTGAGTTAAGGTAAAAAAATGTCCATGTATTTGATTGGATGGTCTGAGGGTGTGTTTGCCCGAAGAGACTACAGTATAATAACCCGCTGATGTTATGCCAATAAAACTGAAGTGTTTGCAATCGCAACTGAGGGTGACTGTTGGTATCTGGAGGGGGCCCCCATGGAATAAAGGAAAAAGACCACCTACCTACTTTCAATGGGTGTTTATCGGGTCCCAAAAGGACATATGCAGGGGCCGGTGTGTGTCCACTGGAGCCCGAGCACCGAAGGTCTGGTGTAAATGTGGGTCATCAGTTGGGAACTCCATAACCACTGTGGAATGCACAGAAGACTTTGCCAGAGGCAATACAATTGATTTGTGGATTACATGTATACATTTCTTATACACTATGCAAGGGAATTGGTTTTCAGTGGCGCATCTCTTACTTCAGCTTGTATTGGTCTGAAGAAAAAATGGAAGCTTTGAAACGCGTCACCTGACTCGTCCTCGCATTCCTATTGGATGTTGCCTCCGGCCCAGTCTTCCGTGCATTCCACAGTGGTTATGGAGTTCCCGACTGACGGCCCACGTTAAACCAGACCTTCAGTGCCTGGGCCCAGTGGACACAAGCCAGCCCTTGCATATGTCCTTTTGGGACCCGATACACGCCCATATACTTACCTCAGTTGTGAGTAGTAATTTGGCTCATTTTAATTAAACTTAGGCTGGCGCCCCCTTGTGTTTCTTTTTATATTTCCACAGACTATTGCTTCATCCTATGGGGAGCTGCCACTATGTAGTGCTCATGCCATGGACTCTATGGACTTTTTATGTATGTTTTCTGATATTGCGACCATAGCCAGAGCCTAGGCATTCTGTCATGTGACAGACATATCCCATCATCCCTAAATAATTGCTGCAGCAGAAAAAAAAACCTAAGCCCTCATGCACACTGGATGCTTTGACCATCTTCTCTAGAAGCTTTTCCTCCTGGCAATGGTGTATCGGCACAGAAAACGCTAGAGGTATTTAGGCACAATTAGAGGCAGAAAAAAAAAAAACGCCAAATGTCCCTAAGAGCAGCTTTAAAAATATCCAGTGTGCATGAGACCTAATCTAAATGTGCCTTTTTAAATATCTAAATCCCTGACCATGTGACATGCTGAGCCCCGAGTCTTTATCATCTAAAGCAGGGGTCTCCAAAATTTCTAAAAAAAAGAGCCAGTTTACTTTCCTTCAGTCTTTAGGGGATGCACTGTGGCCATTGGGAGTGGAAAATGTCCCAGTATCAGTTGGAGTAAACAATGCCTCATCTTTGGTGTCAGTGAAAGAAATAGTGCCCCATCATTTGTGTCATTGGTCCCCGCTGTTAGAGTCATTGATAGAAATTGTGCGCCATTATTGTTGCCCTTGGGAGGAATTGCACCCCATCATTGGTGGTGTCATTGTCATTTGGTGAAAGTATAGGTGCCTCACCATTGCTGTCATTGGTAGGAATTGTGTCACCATCATAGGTATCATTGGTAGGAGTAGGCACCATCATTGGTGTCATTGGTAGGAGTTTTTTTTGCTCCATTGTTTATGTCATTAGCAAAAATTGTTTCCCCATCATTGGTGTCATTGGGCCCCATTGTTGGTGTCATTGGGAGGAATTGTGCCCCATTATTGGTGTCATTGTGTCCCATCATTGGTGTCATTGGGCCTCATTTTTGGTGTCATTGGGAGGCACTTTTCCCCATCGTTGGTGTTATTGGGAGGAATTGTGCCCCTTCCTTGGTGTCAGTGAATGAAATAGTGCTCCAATGGCTCAGTGAAAGCAAGCAAAGGGCTTTACCTTGAAGACCACTGATCTAGACTGCAAAACAGAAGGGTCCTTCTTCAGGTAGTCGCATCACTGCCTGGGTGAAATGGACATTTCCCATTGGCTGAGCAGCATGGACCCCCATTTGCAAACTGGCAGCTCATATAGTCTGTAGTGCCAGATCACTGATCTCCACTCCTGGAAGAGGCCCAGAGGTGGGCTGCAGACTCAGGTAATTAAACTGATTTAGAAAACTTAAAAATAAATAAAAAACATTTCACATTGGGGGGGGGGACTGGGGCAGATCAGATGGGATGGGATGGGATGTAAGAATTCTCCATTTAAAGTGATTTTCCTCAATGCTACCATATTGCTTATATTATATTATAATTTCTATATTATGGTTTTTCTCTCTCTCTATCTATATACAGGATATATATATCAACTTCCTAAAATGTATTGCTTTTGATGCTACTACAATATCGCATTGTCTGTTATATTATAAAGTTTATGTACTTTGCTCTTTTTTCTTAACCATTAGACCACAAACTCATTTCTTCTGATATCTGACAATAAATAATTGATCAATAAATATATATTTCATTCTAACCATTGTCTCCAAACGTGTCCTGTTTTCAAATGTTAGAATAAAAAGCATTCGATCATATGATATCGGATGGGTGTCCAACGTTCCTGGTGTGCTGTACACTGTTAGAGAATATGTAAAGCCAACGTTTCCTATTCCTGATCTGTGCCGGCTGTACCATGTACTTGTATGAAGAAGTCTCCTGTCCTCTTTGTATTGCTTCCTCTGTGTGAGATCCCTGGTTTTCCTGCCAGCCCCTCTGCTTTCCTATTAAGAACTGACTACACCAGGCTTGAGAACACAGCATGGTCAGTTCTCTAGCTGTGCTGGGAAGATCAGTGTGCTGCCGTTTCTCCTCCCCCAGCTCTTATGCAGCTGAGCACAGAGGGAATGTGATCACTTATAAAACAGGAAAGTGTTTTATATTTTTTTTTAAATATATCTATACACAGAATGAATCATTACACTGTTGTACATCATATGAAAACCACATCTTGTGGAGTTGGTTAAAGTCCGTACAGTAAAAAAAAAAAAATTGCTCAGAAAAGAAAAAAAAAAAAAAAGAATATATGGTATTAGTATGATGCTATATGTTGTTCTTATGTAATTGGACCCTGTCCCCCTGCCTACGAGCTAGTAGTGTGAAATTGTATTAATTATGACCCCCCCGTCTGAAAAATAATGTAGATGCAAATGTTATATACAAACGTTATTGGCCATTAAAGTTGACAGTGCAGAGTGAGGAGATTTGAAGGCAAAGATATATATAGATATATATATATATATATATATTTACTGTATATATATGTATTTTTTTTTTTTTTAAAGTGGAGCTCCACCCACAAGGGGAAGTTCTGCTGTAAGGACTGCTCCCTATTAAGGATTAGGCAGGTACCAGCTCCCAATTGCCGTCTGACCGCCTAGGTGGTGGTAAGTGGAAGATGTCCTCCCTCCCTGTGGTCTCTTGGGACACGTGACAGGTCGCAGAAGACTACAGGACCATTCATGAGGTGCAGCGTGTCTCGCGCATGCGCAGTGGGTACCCGGCTGTGAAGCCGCAAGCTATCACAGCCGGGTGCCCACACTGAAGATGCCGGCCTCCTAGAATACAGGACAGCCGGTGAAACGGGCTGCGGGGGACACACCACGGGACCAAGGGACAGGTAAGTGGCTGTTATTAAAAGTCAGCAGCTACAGTGTTTGTAGCTGCTGACATTTATTTTTTGACAGGTGAGTGGAACTCCGCTTTAAGTTCTTCAGTATAAAGCAGGTATATGAATACGTAAGAAAACATAGCCACATAAATATACATATAATGAAACCATAGGAACAAAAAGCACAATGAGCACATATTCTGAGATATTACACAAAGAAGTGGTGCATATAGTGATGGACAAAACAATGTATAAGGCCTCAGGGACACATGAACTCACCTGGTCAATAAACTCTCCTGGCAGCAGAGAAAAAAACGCTAAATGAGGCAAAATTGCGTGTAAATGCCATTCCGTGTTTAGCGCTTGGACGTTTATCCATTGGATTAGCCAGAGTACTTTCCATTGACATGGATAAACGCCCAAGAACTAAAAGGGGCCAGTGTTTAGCCGCGTTTACACGCAATTAGCATTTTTTTGTCCAAAACGTTCCTCTCCTGAACGCGATTATTATGCTTTTAGTAGAGGAATGTTTAACTGCTCCCAAACCCTAATAAAATCCGATATGTACATGGACACATAGGCGTTTTATTGAGTTGAGTTCAGGGTCTTTGGCAAAAAAAAATGGCAAAAGCTCCTAAATTCAGCAGTGTCCATGAGGTCTAATACTCAGATCCACTGTGCAATAATACAAATAATATACAGGCAGGGGCGGACTGACATGGGGCCCCCTCAGGGGATCATGGGGCCCCCGGGCAATAGGGGATCATGGGGCCCCCTGGGCAATAGGGGATCATGGGGCCCCTGTATCTTTGCCCAAACTCAAAAAAGCCTATGAAAAAGGTACCAGGGGCATCTCATGGGGCCCCCTACTCACCCCAGGCCCTCAAGCAGTGACGAGTTTCCAAATGGTCACTCCATCCCTGTATACAGGTGGAAAAGCTCGAAACAGCAAAATCCTTATAAAAGGTTTACCATAGAGCCGCATACTTACGGTTGGGAAAATTGAGTGAAATAAGCAGACTAGGAGGGAAAAAACAGAAAGAAAAGAAAGAGAACAGATAGGATCCTGGAAGGCATAGAAGGCATACCTGAATACAAATGGAATTGTGAACCACATGATAATGGGGGGACATGAGAGAGATTTCACGAAGGGAAATGATGACTGTAAAATGTGTCCTCAACCTTAAGCATCTCTAGGGGCAGCTGGGTGGGCATCAGCATGATGGGGCAAAAAAAAATCATTGCTGGCAACTGAAGAGGAAAAGTGGATCCAGATAAACCATACATGACTCCAACATGGAGGAACTACTATATAACATATATGAGACAGCAATGAGCACGTGAGTAAAGTCTCAAGAAAAAGATTTTCTGTTCTCATACCAATAAATAGATGAAAATGTCACCTATGTAGTTTATAGGTCAGAGTCGGAGGTAAACGTGCACCTTGGCTGGTGGGGGAGCACAAGCGG
This sequence comes from Staurois parvus, assembly GCA_951230385.1. Taxonomy (NCBI): domain Eukaryota; kingdom Metazoa; phylum Chordata; class Amphibia; order Anura; family Ranidae; genus Staurois; species Staurois parvus. The sequence goes on from CATNWA010021864.1 coordinate 50,437, forward strand.
TGTTTTTCGAACAATTGATGATCACTGGTGAATCGTTTTGAAGAAATTTTCAGCATTAAAGACTTGATTTGAACTACATGATTAATATTTATTGCTGCACCAAAGTTTTGTTTGAATTTTCAAATTATTATCTGTACGGTGCTGTACGGTGTTTATTCTCCTATCTTATATTTATTTTTGAGTATTTCATTCTTATTTTTGAGCATCATTTGCACCATTATGAGTATATATATATATATGTATGTGTGTGTGTGTGTGTGTGTGTATATATACTGTATATATGTGTGTGTGTGTGTGTATATATATATATATATGTGTGTGTGTGTGTGTGTATATATATATATATATGTGTGTGTGTGTGTGTGTGTGTATATATATATATATGTGTGTGTGTGTGTGTGTGTGTATATATATATATATGTGTGTGTGTGTGTGTGTGTATATATATATATATATGTGTGTGTGTGTGTGTGTATATATATATATATATATGTGTGTGTATATATATATATATATATATGTGTGTGTGTGTGTATATATATATATATATATATGTGTGTGTATATATATATATATATATATGTGTGTGTGTGTGTATATATATATATATATATATATGTGTGTGTGTGTGTGTTTGTGTGTGTGTGTATATATATATATATGTGTGTGTGTGTGTGTTTGTGTGTGTGTGTATATATATATACTGTATATATATATTATTATTTAGTGTGTGTGTGTTTTGCACTGTAGTCTCACTTTGAGAAGAGTGAAATAAATGTCACCATCACACCGCAGATCTCCAATAAGGGTCTTATAAGCTTTAATCCACTCTTACATAGTTACAGCAAAGAAACGTTTCGGAGTCCCGCGGGACCCTTTCATCAGGCATGTGACACCAATAGCCAATAGTCGCTGCAGCACCCGTCTACACATGCACCCATTTTGTGACGCAAAAACTTGTGTATTGGGATTTCTCAAATGTGTGCAGTAAAGTGAGGATCTCTTAAAAAGGCAGCCTGGGGTGGGATGGGAAAGATTAATGGGTATTTTAGTTTGCATAAGAACCAAAGTTTAAGTGACTGCAATGTATTGTAGGGGACTTATGTCTTTGGCCGAGAGGGTCTTTGAGCAAAGTGTACCTGGAAGGAAATAGGGGGAAATAGATTCACTCTCAAATTTACACCAGAGGACTGTGGAGTTGCTAACATTCCAGTGAGCTATTTGGGACAGGCTAACCTGTGCAGCCAAATGAATGGTAGAGCCAGGCCTCCTGTATTATATACTCAGAATTATTATTATTATCAGGATTTATATAGCGCCAACAGTTTATGCAGCTCTACAACATAAGGGCAGACAATACAATTACAATAGGGTTGTTCTGGAATAGCAGGGTGTGACGGGAGTCCTTCGGGTGGGGGGCTCATGGAACCCAGCTTACTTTGCAGAGGTTGGGAGACCCCCTGTCTTAATTCCCCATATCCCTCTTATGTCTCTTAGGGGCACAGGGTGACTGATGGACGCTGAGAATGCGGTTGGAATGACTTCAGATGGGACAGTAATATTTATCAGCCATATGAAGACTATTCCTGGTTGTTGATTCTGAACTAGACATGTGAATTGAAAGAGCTGATCACGCCGGGCTCTCCTCTACTCCAGTGTAGGAGCTGGACCGTCTGCTCTGTAGTGAGATCCTAATTCATCCAACCATTGTCTAGGTGTGATTCCCATTCACCTTTTGTTTCATCACCCAGCTAGCTGACCTAATGAACTTACTGTGTAGAGTGTGAAGTCTATTCCTGTATATACAGTCATGGCCGAAATTGTTGGCACCCTTGATATTTTTCCTGAAAATCAAGTATTTCACACAAAAAGGTATTGCATTAACACATGTTTTGCTATACACATGTTTTTTCCCTTTGTATGTATTGGAACAAATATAAAAACAGAGGCAGAAAAGCAAATATGACATAATGTCACACAAAACCCCAAAAATGGGCTGGACAAAAGTATTGGCACCCTTTTAACTTAATATTTGGTTGCACAACCCTTTGGAAAACATAACTGAAATCAGTCGCTTCCTATAACCATCAATAAGCTTCTGACACCTCTCACCGGAAATTTTGGACCACTCTTCCTTTGCAAACAGCTCCAGGTCTCTCTTATTGGAAGGACACCTTTTCCAACAGCAATTTTAAGATCTCTCCACAGGTGTTCAATGGGATTTTAGATCTGGGCTCATTGCTGGCCACTTCAGAACTCTCCAGCGCTTCTTTGCCATCCATTTCTGAGTGCTTTTTGACGTATGTTTGGGGTCATTGTCCTGCTGGAAGACCCAGGATCTTGGACGCAAACCCAGCTTTCTGACACTGGGCCCTACAGTGCGACCCAAAATCCTTTGGTAATCCTCAGATTTCATGATGCCTTGCACACAGTCAAGGCACCCAGTGCCAGAGGCAGCAAACAACCCCCAAAACATCATTGAACCTCCACCATATTTTACCGTAGGTACTGTGTTTTGTTCTTTGTAGGCCTCATTCCGTTTTCGGTAAACAGTAGAATGATGTGCTTTACCGAAAGCTCTATCTTGGTCTCATCTGTCCACAAGACGTTTTCCCAGAAGGCTTTTGGCTTACTCAAGTACATTTTGGCAAACTGTAGTCTTGCTTTTTTATGTCTCTGTGTCAGCAGTGGGGTCCTCCTGGGTCTCCTGCCATAGCGTTTCATTTCATTTAAATGTCGACGGATAGTTCGCGCTGACACTGATGCTCCCTGAGCCTGCAGGACAGCTTGAATGTCTTTGGAACATGTTTGGGGCTGCTTATCCACCATCCGGACTATTCTGCGTTGCAATCTTTCATCAATTTTCCTCATCCGTCCACGACCAGGGAGATTAGCTACAGTGCCATGGGTTGCAAACTTTCTTGATAATGTTGCGCACTGTGGACAAAGGCAAATCTAGTTCTCTGGAGATGGACTTGTAACCTTGAGATTGTTGATATTTTGCCACAATTTTGGTTCTCAGGTCCTCAGACAGTTCTCGTCTCCTCTTTCTGTTGTCCATGCTTAGTGTGGCACAGACAGACACACAATGCAAAGGTTAAGTGAACGTCTCTCCTTTTTATCTGCTTTCAGGTGTGATTTCTATATTGCCCACACCTGTTACTTGCCCCAGGTGAGTTTACAGGAGCATCACATGCTTGTAACATTCTTATTTATCCGCAGTTGTGAAAGGGTGCCAATACTTTTGTCCAGCCCATTTTTGGAGGTTTGTGTGACATTATGTCGAATTTGCTTTCTTTCCTCCCTTTTTTTGTTTTGTCCAATACACACAAAGGGAATAAACATGTGTATAGCAAAACATGTGTTAATGCAATACGTTTTCGTGAGAAATACATGATTTCCTGGAGAAATATCAAGGGTGCCAACAATTTCGGCCATGACTGTAGCTGCATTTCCATATGATCATGTGATCAGTCTCCGTGTATATTGTATGATCATGTGATCAGTCTCCGTGTGTATTGTATGATCATGCGATCAGTCTCAGTGGTATTGTATGATCATGCGATCGGTCTCAGTGTGTATTGTATGATCGTGCGATCGGTCTCAGTGCGTATTGTATGATCGTGTGATCGGTCTCAGTGCGTTTTGTATGATCGTTGTGATCGGTCTCAGTGCGTATTGTATGATCGTGTGATCGGTCTCAGTGCGTATTGTATGATCGTGTCTTTTGTGATCGGTCTCAGTGCGTATTGTATGATCGTGTGATCGGTCTCAGTGCGTATTGTATGATCGTGTGATCGGTCTCAGTGCGTATTGTATGATCGTGTGATCGGTCTCAGTGCGTATTGTATGATCGTGTGATCGGTCTCAGTGCGTATTGTATGATCGTGTGATCGGTCTCAGTGCGTATTGTATGATCGTGTGATCGGTCTCAGTGCGTATTGTATGATCGTGTGATCGGTCTCAATGCGTATTGTATGATCGTGTGATCGGTCTCAGTGCGTATTGTATGATCGTGTGATCGGTCTCAGTGCGTATTGTATGATCATGTGATCGGTCTCAGTGTGTATTGTATGATCATGTGATCGGTCTCAGTGCGTATTGTATGATCATGTGATCAGTCTCAGTGTGTATTGTATGATCGTGTGATCGGTCTCAGTGTGTATTGTATAAAATGCCCATTTGAGTTTAAAATAAAGAGTTCCATGTTCGGACAGACTGGTGTCATCTAGTCTTGTATGGTTGGCTGTGGTGTCAGTGGTCGGTGTTCAGGCAGACTGGTGTCGTCTAGTCTTGTATGGTCTCTGTGGTGTCAGTGGTCGGTGTTCGGACAGATTGGTGTCGTCTAGTCTTGTATGGTCGGCTGTGGTGTCTGTGGTCGGTGTTCGGACAGATTGGTGTCGTCTAGTCTTGTATGATCGGCTGTGGTGTCAGTGGTTGGTGTTCAGGCAGACTGGTGTCGTCTAGTCTTGTATGGTCGGCTCTGGTGTCAGTGGTCGGTGTTCGGACAGATTGGTGTAGTCTAGTCTTGTATGGTCTCTGTGTGGTGTCAGTGGTCGGTGTTCGGACAGACTGGTGTTGTCTAGTCTTGTATGGTCAGCGGTGGTGTCAGTGGTCGGTGTTTGGACAGACTGGTGTCATCTAGTCTTGTATGGTCGGCTCTGGTGTCAGTGGTTGGTGTTCGGACAGACTGGTGTCGTCTAGTCCTGTATGGTCGGCGGTGGTGTCAGTGGTCGGTGTTCAGGCAGACTGGTGTTGTCTTAGTCTTGTATGATCGGCTGTGGTGTGTCAGTGGTTGGTGTTCAGGCAGACTGGTGTCGTCTAGTCTTGTATGGTCGGCTCTGGTGTCAGTGGTCGGTGTTCGGACAGACTGGTGTCGTCTAGTCTTGTATGGTCGGCGGTGGTGTCAGTGGTTGGTGTTCGGACAGACTGGTGTTGTCTAGTCTTGCATGGTCGTCTGTGGTGTCAGTGGTCGGTGTTCAGGCAGACTGGTGTCGTCTAGTCTTGTATGGTCGGCTGTGGTGTCTGTTGTCGATGTTCGGATGGGGAAGCGGTAGTCTAACGGAAGTACTCAAGCTCAGTTGGGTCGGTTCCATTACACATGGGTGTGAGTTGGCTAAAAAACACTTATTAAGTTGGAGAAAGTCCAAAAATGTTTTGTAAGTCTAGTTAGAAGGACCCTAAATAAATAGAAGAGTTTTGGAAGGATATTCTTTTTTTTATAGCAGTGACTGCCTAGGAAAGAAATGTGGTTTGTACGTCACATCTTAGTCATCTGAATTTTGGAGATAATGGGAAAGTTTTTGCTAAATAGAGAATTTATACTGGCCCCTGAACAGGTAAGTATTACTCATCTTCTAATTTAGAGTTCTTGGACTTCAGTCTTTTCCAACAGGTTCCCATTAAGATTGATATATTTCGTTAGAGTCTTGATATGGATGTTAAGGTTTGTCTTACAGCTGCATTGATCTCTTGGTTCCTCAGGGTGTAAATAAAGGGGTTCACTAGTGGGGTGATCACTGTATACAGCAGAGATACAATTTTGTTCGCTGTCAAAAAATGTCCAGGTGGGACCACATAGACCACAATCATGGTGGTGTAATATGTGAAAACGACTCCCAGGTGGGAACTACAGGTGGAGAAAGCTTTCTCTTTGCCAGTGGAAGATGAAATCCTAGCAATGGCACGGATAATAAACCCATAAGTAACAATGATTACCAGGAATGGGAACATAGTAGCTGAGGATGAAAGGAAACATGTAACTATTTCAACCATGGAAGTGTCCGAACAGGCAAGCTTCAATATCGGAATAAAATCACAATAGAAATGGTCAATGTTTTCTCTACAGAAATACAAAGTGTTCACAACACATAAAGCAATGGTCATGATCAGGAATCCCAACATCCAGCAGACAAGGATCAGACAAAGGCACAGCCTGGGGTCCATAATCAGTGTGTAATGAAGAGGTTTGCAGATCGCCAAGAATCTGTCATAGGACATTGCTGAGAGGAGGAAGCTCTCTGTCACACAAACACACCACACCAAATAAGAAAAATTGTACGAAACATCCAACAAGAGAAAAAATAGCCCCGTTACTAAGTAATATATGGAGCATGGGGGGGACAATGTTTGTGGTGAGCAAGACCTCCGACAGTGACAGATTGGAGAGGAACACATACATAGGAGAATGTGAGAGTCTAGAGAAGAACACCAACAAGATGATCAAGAGATTGCAGGTTAGAGTAACAGCGTAGGTGACCATAAAGAAGTTGAAGAGGACAAGTCTGTAGCCTTGGTGACTCCTCAACCCAATAATAAAGACGTTACTTACTGATGAGTTTTTCTGAAGGTCCGGAAAATGTTGGAGAGCAAATTCTTCCATACCTTAGTAAAGAAGAAACATATTTAAAGAAACCGATTTTGATGTTTTGTGAAACGTTTGTTCATTTGCCACTCAAGGAGACTGACCATTGTCAACTCACATCATTAACTTACTAACCGTTCCATATCTGCCATCCTCTCTGCCAATCCCTCCACTGGCCTCCACTCAGTGTCCTCCACCTCTCTCTGCCAATCCCTCCACTGGCCTCCATCTCTCTCTGCCAATCCCTCCACTGGCCTCCACTCAGTGCCCTCCACCTCTCTCTGCCAATCCCTCCACTGGCCTCCATCTCTCTCTGCCAATCCCTCCACTGGCCTCCACTCAGTACCCTCCACCCCTCTCTGCCAATCCCTCCACTGGCCTCCACTCAGTGCCCTCCACCCCTCTCTGCCAATCCCTCCACTGGCCTCCACTCAGTGCCCTCCACCCCTCTCTGCCAATCCCTCCACTGGCCTCCACTCAGTACCCTCCACCCCTCTCTGCCAATCCCTCCACTGGCCTCCACTCAGTGCCCTCCACCCCTCTCTGCCAATCCCTCCACTGGCCTCCACTCAGTGTCCTCCACCCCTCTCTGCCAATCCCTCCACTGGCCTCCACTCAGTGTCCTCCACTCCTCTCTGCCAATCCCTCCACTGGCCTCCATTCAGTGTCCTCCACTCCTCTCTGCCAATCCCTCCACTGGCTTCCATTTACATCCCTCTCTACCAATCCCTCAGTGTCCTCCACCCCTCTCTGCCAATCCCTCCACTGGCTTCCATTTAGTGTCCTACATCCCTCTCTATCAATCCCTCCAGTGTCCTCCTCCTCTCTCTGCCAATCCCTCCACTGGCCTCCACTCAGTGTCCTCAACCCCTTTCTGCCATCCCTCCACTGGCCTCTATCCCTCTCTGCCAATCCCTCCACTGGCCTCCACTCAGTGTCCTCCACCCCTCTCTGCCAATCCCTCCTCTGGCCTCCACTCAATGTCCTCCACCCCTCTCTGCCAATCCCTCCACTGGCTTCCCATTGCCCAACAAATAAAATTCAAAACATTAACAATAAAATATAAAACCATTTATAACTCCGCCCCAAATTACATCACCGATCTTGTCTCCAAATATCACCCAAACTGTCATCTCTGCTCCTCGCACGACCTCCTGCTCTCTAGCTCCCTTGTCTCCTCCTCCCATGCTCATCTCCAGTGTGGGGAAATATGAGCTAGGGCTATTGATTCAGGTATACCATTTTGTATTCATTATGCTTGCATTGTGACAGGAGTTAGAGTGATGCTTTAAGTAGATGAAATTATTATGTCTTAAGTAAAGAAATGTCAGCATTATTGTCGAGCTTATATGGAAAATTTTAATTGTAACAAGTACAACCGCAAAATGTTACAGGAAGAACGCTAGACTGCAGGTGTCTTCAAAATATCGTAGCAAACATAGATAGATGTTCAGATAAGAGATCTGGGGACACAGCCAAAAATGGCAGAATGTACTGACTGAGGTTAACATTTTAACAGTTTAAGTAAAAGGTGCACCTTGTCTAGTATCTGGGTAGAAGTTAAAGGTACGCTTTACTATTGGATAATTTGAGTTTGTCTTACTATTGGATAATTTGAGTTTGTCTTACTATTGGATAATTTGGGTTTGTGGTTTTTGCCTTTATAAGCTGTAATGTACGTAATAAACTTTGCAATCTTCCTGTATCCTACTTGAGTGTTGGTTATGTTGATTGCCCGATCGCGATCGAGCCCGTGCCACACACCCAGACGCTGCGCAGCACAAAGAAAATATAGGATAATAAGAATATAAGGATTCCAGGAAAGGGGGAAATCCTAACAGCCAGGACTTCTCCAGAGCTTCCGCCATCCTCTGGAACTCTCTACCCCAATCTATCAGACTATCGCCTACTCTGCCCACTTTTAGGTGATCTCTGAAAACCGATCTCTTCAGGGAAGACTAAACTGCCTTCAGCTAATAACTGAATCTTCTATTCCTGAGTCCATCCCCCACAGTTATTACCTTTTGTACCACCAGCCCCTCCCTCCTAGATTGTAAGCTCCCAGGATCAGGACCCTCCTATCCTCTTGTACTGAACTGTATTGTTGCTGTATTGTCTCCCGTTATATTGTAAAGCGCTGAGCAAACTGTTGATGCCATAAATCCTGTGTAATAATAATAAATATATAAATCCTGTATAATAATAATAATAATAATAAATCCTGTATAATAATAATAATAATAATAATAATAATAATATATAAATCCTGTATAATAAATAATAATATCCTGTATAATAATAATAAATATATAAATCCTGTATAATAATAATAATAATAATAATAATAATATAAAATCCTAATAATAATAATAATAATAATAATAATAATAATATATAAATCCTGTAATAATAATAATATAATAATAATAATATATATAAATCCTGTATAATAATAATATAATAATAAATCCTGTATAATAATAATAATATAAATCCTGTATAATAATAATAATAATAATAATAATATATAATCCTGTAATAATAATAATATAAATCCTGTATAATAATAATAATAATAATAATAATATATAAAATATCCTGTATAATAATAATAATAATAATAATATATAAATCCTGTATAATAATAATAATAAGTTAAGAACATTGAAATTTTGCCTGGTCCCAAAAATGTATTAGTTTTCCAGGTACCCAGCAGAAATATATTTTAGAGTAATCAGTATAGGGGCTCATTTACTGAAGTTTCAAATGAGATAAAGTGAGGAGAGGTGAAAAGAACCTGGGCCTAATGCTTCTTTTACCAAAAGATTTTATTGAAAACATAAAAATACAATATTAGTCCCAGGTGAATGATATTACATTAGGTCAGGAAGCATGAAATATCATTACCAGAAACACACAATGAAGGATCACTACACCAGAAAGCGTGAAGATCAAATGGTGATATCCATAAAACAATGAGAAAAAGTGACGGAACATTTAAAAAATACAGGCTTCATTTTTTCTATAGTGTGAGGTGAAAATAATCCGTAATCAAACAGCCAGTCATATTTAAAATATCAATATTTAACAATTAAAAACACAAGTTTCTTCATATTATTCAATATTAAACATGTATGTAAAACTTTAGCCACTTGACCTCCGGAAGGTTTTACCCCCTTCATGACCATTTTGTTGCTATTCAGCACTGCGCTGCTTTAACTGGCACGGTACCCAAACAACAATTCTACAATTTTTTTCACACAAACAGAGCTTTCTTTTGGTGATACTTGATCACCACTTTTTTTTTATTTTTTGCAATATAAACAAAAAATACTATATTTTCTACTTTATGTTGTAAATAAACATCCAATAAATTCATATGTTCAAAATCATTAGCCTGGACCCTATGACCTGATCGGTGCTGTACCAAATTATAACACCTTCGGGCAGGTGTGTGCACGTGACCCCTGCCCATGAGCACGGATCACGTAATAGATCCATGATCCAGTGCAAGAGCACCACTCTGCCACCATATATGTTATAGGGTCAGCAAGCGGTTAAAATTGTTTTGCCTGTTTGAATAATGCCGATAGACAGTAGAGGGTGCATGTATAAAAGTAATATCCCAAAGCTGTTCATCCATGCATGTTCACACGCTATTTCCTCTGTATTTTGAAAGAGTGAATGAGGAAAATGCAATGTATACCGACTTAGGGTCACTAAATGGTGCTGCCAATCATAGGATGTACGTATGCTCCTTCTGCCGTTGAGCAAATGTAGAATGTTGTGTCCCTGCACCTTTAAGTAGGATGGGGCTACTTCCAAGGCATACCTGCTCTCAATGTATTCATTAATATATATCTTTCAAAACAGGAGCTCTGCTAGGCTGGGACCATACTCACAGAGGGGCCTTGGCAACCAATTGGCTTTATGCATGTAGTGCTACCCCTCAGCGGCCGCCAAATTTAACTGGCTCCATCCCACAGTGTAGAGGCTGCCAATCAACCAAGCACCAGTCCATTCATTCCTGCTCCATTCTGGGGGGTTTTCTTTTTGCAATTTCTTGCTTGCAGAACTGGTAACAGGAGAGGGGTCAGGGAATGGGATACTTCAAAAACAGTTTGAGGATAATCTTCTCCCAAAGTAAAGATGAACACTGAACAGTCTATTCCCTCACTGCTGAAGACCATAGAGCTGTTCCAATATATATATATATATATACAGTGGGGCAAAAAAGTATTTAGTCCCCACCAATTGTGCAAGTTCTCCCACTTACAAAGATGACAGAGGCCTGTAATTGGCATCATAGGGAGACCTCAACTATGAGAGACAAAATAAAAAAACAAATCCAGACAATCACATTGGCTGATTTGGAAAGAATTTATTTGCACATTATGGTGGAAAATAAGTATTTGGTCACCTACAAACAAGCAAGATTTCTGGCTCTCACAGACCTGTACCTTCTTTTTTAAGAGGCTTCTCTGTCCTGCACTCATTACCTGTATCAGTGGCACCTGTTTGAACTTGTTATCAGTATAAAAGACACCTGTCCACAACCTCAAACAGTCACACTCCAAACTCTACTATGGTGAAGACCAAAGAGCTGTCGAAGGACACCAGAAACACAATTGTAGACCTGCACCAGGCTGGGAAGACTGAATCTGCAATAGGCAAGCAGCTTGGTGTGAACAAATCAACTGTGGGAGCAATAATTAGAAAATGGAAGACATACAAGACCACTGATAATCTCCCTCGATCTGGGGCTCCATGCAAGATCTCACCCCGTGGGGTCAAAATGATCACAAGAACGGTGAGCAAAAATCCCAGGACCACACGGGGGGGACCTAGTGAATGACCTGCAGAGAGCTGGGACCAACGTAACAAAGGCTACCATCAGTAACACACTACGCTGCCAGGGACTCAGATCCTGCAGTGCCAGACGCGTCCCCCTGCTTAAGCCAGTACATGTCCGGGTCCGTCTGAAGTTTGCTAGAGAGCATTTGGATGATCCAGAAGAGGATTGGGAGAATGTCATATGGTCAGATGAAACCAAAATAGAACTGTTTGGTAGAAACACAACTCGTCATGTTTGGAGGAGAGAGAATGCTGAGTTGCATCCAAAGAACACCATACCTACTGTGAAGCATGGGGGTGGCAACATCATGTTTTGGGGCTGTTTCTCCGCAAAGGGACCAGGACGACTGATCCATGTACAAGACAGAATGAATGGGGCCATGTATCATGAGATTTTGAGAGCAAACCTCCTTCCATCAGCAAGGGCATTGAAGATGAAACGTGGCTCGGTCTTCCAACATGACAATGATCCCAAACATACCACCTGGGCAATGAAGGAGTGGCTTCGTAAGAAGCATTTCAAGGTCCTGGAGTGGCCTAGCCAGTCTCCAGATCTCAACCCATAGAAAACCTTTGGAGGGAGTTGAAAGTCTGTGTTGCCCAGCGACAGCCCCAAAACATCACTGCTCTAGAGGAGATCTGCATGGAGGAGGAGATCTGCATGGAGGATGGGCCAACATACCAGCAACAGTGTGTGCCAACCTTGTGAAGACTTACAGGAAACATTTGACCTCTGTCATTGCCAACAAAGGATATATAACAAAGTATTGAGATGAACTTTTGATATTCACCAAATACTTATTTTCCACCATAATTTGCAAATAAATTCTTTCCAAATCAGCCAATGTGATTGTCTGGATTTTTTTTTCTCATTTTGTCTCTCATAGTTGAGGTCTACCTATGATGCCAATTACAGGCCTCTCTCATCTTTGTAAGTGGAAGAACTTGCACAATTGGTGGCTGACTAAATACTTTTTTGCCCCACTGTATATATATATATATATATATATATATATATACACACTATGCAGTCACAGGGATCACTTTTAGGGCCTTTACTCACAAGTATCCATTACAGATGCCTTCTTCCAGTTTTTTTCAGACACCACTCAGTGAAGGAGACAATTCTTTTCCAGACCAAATCCCTTGAAGAGAACTTGCAGTCAAATCCAGGCTGCTTGTGGGTCCTAGCACTGCAAATCCTAGAACCTTGCAGAACAGCAACCCACCCCCTGCCTCAGGGGCAACAGCTGGAAACACTCCTTCCTGGGGAACAATAATCCAGAGGCGCACAATGTGGTTATCCATAGGATGGGCATTAGTAAAAGTCTGCTTTAGTAAAACATCCAATTTATTTGTTTCACCGAACAAAACAACTTTAGTGGCTTTAGATTGCCGCTGTCTCAGTCCAAGGTAATAGGATTGGTGTCTAGTCTCAGTCCAAGGTAATAGGATTGGTGTCTAGTCTCAGTCCAAGGTAATAGGATTGGTGTCTAGTCTCAGTCCAAGGTAATAGGATTGGTGTCTAGTCTCAGTCCAAGGTAATAGGATTGGTGTCTAGTCTCAGTCCAAGGTAATAGGATTGGTGTCTAGTCTCAGTCCAAGGTAATAGGATTGGTGTCTAGTCTCAGTCCAAGGTAATAGGATTGGTGTCTAGTCTCAGTCCAAGGTAATAGGATTGGTGTCTAGTCTCAGTCCAAGGTAATAGGATTGGTGTCTAGTCTCAGTCCAAGGTAATAGGATTGGTGTCTAGTATCAGTCCAAGGTAATAGGATTGGTGTCTAGTATCACCTGGCAGTGTGCTCCACTTGGGAAATATTCCTTATCAGCCACTAGGTGGAGTGTAGAGGGTGTGTGGCAATGAAGTCATCTGGGTGGATCACATGTAGTCACCTTGAACTGAGGAAGTGGCAATTTAAGGCCATGAAGCACATTTTATTCAGTGAAATAAAGTAATTGGATGTTTTACTAAAGCAGACGACTCATGTCTATTCTCTGAATTGGGCTCCTCTGTCAGTTGAGATTTTTTTTCCACTGACTCTTCTTACCAATTAATTCACCTAAATGAGAACCCCACAGAGCACCCAGGATGGGAATGCCTAATGTATAGAGAGACTGCACTGACCCTGTCTGGAGATAGGTTTTCTCCACCCAAGCACTGGGAAGGCCGTGTGTGCGTGTGGGTGTGCGTGTGCGGGTGCCAGTGCGTGTGCGTGTGTAGACCCTTGCTGGTTGACCTCAGCCTCAACAGTTTTAGGTCCATTTTAACCTTTTTTTCTTTTATTGTGGAAACATTTTATCCTTGTTTCTGAATGAATCCACTACACTATAGGGGCTCTCCCATCTATCTCCTTTTTCTTTTTTTGGTGGACATTCTGAGCTATACCAAAGACCCCTGGTCAGCTCCTCAGGATTCTTCTGTTCTATCACCACACCCCAGACCCCACCTCCAAGTCTTGCCTCCAGGCCTCCAAGTCAGAGGGTCAGATATATTTGGTAAAAGCACATCCATTTCTGATGGTGGTGGCGATCACAGGAGCTTTCAAAAAGCACTGTGGTGGATTTGAGTTATACTTCAAAAGGAACTTTTTAAATATTTTTTATATTTTTTATTTTTTCACAAACTTTGTTTCAATTTTTCACATGGACATTTACTGTATGTATGTATGTGATCATGTTGAATAATGATGTGTGTATAAATTTGGGGTTATCAGGAGAACAGTGGAAGCGCTGAAGTATTTTTCTTCACAGTAATTTTGTATACACATTCATATAGGGTTTATATTTAGGGAAGCACAGTGGCTGAATGGTGAGAACTTCCACCTGGCAGTACTCGGGTCGTTGGTTCAAATCCCAACCATGGTACCACCTTCCTGGCGTTTGCATGTTCTCTCTGTGCCTGTGTGAGTTTCCTCTGGGTATTCTGGTTTCCTTCCGCACTCCAAAGACATGCTGGGAGGTGAATTGGATCCTGTCTAAATTGGCCCTAGTATGTATATGTAAATTAGGGACCTTAGATTGTACCCCCTTGAGGGTTAGGGACTGATGTGAACGTACAATATATATGTAAAAGAGGTGCGTAAATTGACAGCGATATATAAGTACATATTTAATAATAATATTTTATTTCATTTTTACAGTGCAGCATGACAGATACAAATTAAGATGAAATATGTATTTCCTGTATGCAGTTGTCCTTTAGATTTAGTGGGAATATATGCTTGATATAGTGTTTGTGTATAATAAAAGGTGCCATGAAATTTAAAAAAAAACAAAAAAACAAAAACAGGATTGACTTACCTTTGGTCGAGTACTTTAGAAAAAAAAAAAGCAAGAACATTATACTGCAGGATCTCTGATTTAAGATATTATATGGTTGTATGTCTGTTTTAAAGCTATGCCATGTTTCACAATGTGGGGTGGCGAGGTGAGAGCTGACTCTACAGATGATGGAGAACATTTGAGTGAAACAGATAATACAGTTATATGTGTTTTTTATTTATCTGATTTGTTTTTATAGGAAATGATCACATGTGTACAGTGCAGCAACCTGTACCAATTACTTACCACCAACAGAACAAAAACCCTTCTGATTAGAATTTCCTTCAAGAAATCAGGCAATAAAGTAATACAATAATGAAAGGGAAGATATCAAATTGCTACAAATGTTGCATTTTTTTATGAGCCTGATTTTCAGCAAATGATTTCCATCTTTGAAATGGAATGCGCATCTAAAATCTGAGCAGGTAGATATACCTTCCTAGTGCGTGACATGACTCAGGGAGCTGATGTAATTTATTTTCCCAGAACAGAAATGCCCCGTGCGTATTACACAGCTGCATGTCCCTCAAATACACATTTTATAAAAATAATTGGAGAAATGTTAATTAGGCAAATAAGGAAAATGTATCTGAGGGAAAAGAAAAAAGAATCTATTGTAGTAATATTATACAATGTTTTAAATATATGGAACCAGCTGTGTCCCCCTGCCCATCTGGAGGGTTATATTAACATATAGAGAGTGTCCATTTTGCAAAGCAAATTTTCACCTATCTTAGTCAATATTGTGAAGTTGTTCTGACTTCAATGATCAGTTCATGTGTGAGCAAAAATACTTTTTTTTGCATACAATTGGTTCTTATAAAGAAAGGTTTCTATAAAAAGTGACTGACCTGCACATTTTTTTTTTAAATTCTGCTGCTGATAAATAAGTAATATTACCTATGTATTCCTTAAATTATATTGTTCAATAAATATTAAATACTTAAGTGTCTCTTGTGACATGGGGGATGATTAGCTCTAGTGGTAGATGCTTTCCAAGTGAGTCCATGCTAGTCAGAAACGCTTTTTCAGGGCTTGGTAGCCCACTTTTATTAAAATCCAAGAAACAAAGGGGTTTATTTACTAAAGCTGGAGAGTCCAAAATCAGACTCCCTTCTGCATAGAAACCAATCAGCTTCCAGGTTTCATTGCCAAAGCTTCATTGAACAAGCTGAGGTTAGAAGCGGATTGGTTTCTATGCAGAAGGGAGTCTGATTTTGGACTCTCCAGCTTTAGTAAATAAACCCCAAAATTTCAACAGTCCAAAATAAGCTTTCCCACACAGGGGTTCTTCTCCAATGGTAAAGACAAATGAAAAGTTACCAAGCATCCTGGCTACTCCTTATCAGCCCTGCTGGTTAGCAGTATCGAGGCTAATATGGTTCTTCCAGACCACTGGCTAGTCCCAGCACAGCGTTGGGCTCCTTGAATGCACACAGCGTTGGGCTCCTTGAATGCACACAGCGTTGGGCTCCTTGAACGCACACAGCGTTGGACTCCTTGAACGCACACAGCGTTGGACTCCTTGAACGCACACAGCGTTGGACACTTGAACGCACACAGCGTTGGACTCCTTGAACGCACACAGCGTTGGACTCCTTGAATGCACACAGCGTTGAGCCCTTGAACACACACTGGGTTGGACTCCTTGAATGCACACAGCGTTGAGCCCTTGAACACACACTGGGTTGGACTCCTTGAACGTATACGGCCTTGAGCCCTTGAACACACACTAGGTTGGACTCCTTGAACGCATACAGCCTTGAGCCCTTGAACACACACAGCATCTGTCTCACACAGAGACATTCAATGGCAGCCACGGCTCCAACTCTCCCTTTCATCTCTCAGCAGACCATCATTATATGGGCTGTGAGCACCTGAGCCCACCCCCTGCTGGTTGACTTCAAACTCTGGACACTGGATTGGAGATTTCTTCCCTCCCAAGGCACTTTGAAATCTCCAAACTATGGAGCCCCATCTAGAAATATCAAAATCTGGAGAAACCTGCAAGAGCAGTTTTCTTCACTCAAAATCTTCACTCCGCAGTTCTGTACTTCGCACGTGTGCAGACCCGGTGTCCTTTACCTGACCACTTCTACCTGCTTTTATCCTGTGACAGGATCCTGTTACACTCTGTAATATTGAAACATTGTAAATGAAAACATGTCCTAATGCTAGTTAAAGAAAGACATACATAGAAAATTGGGCTAAAACATTTTTTTTCCAATAGGTCTCCCTCTATTATTGATTTACTTGGTTACAGTCTAAAAATATAATTTTGCATGATGTCTAAGCTACTCTATATTAGGCACCTCCCTAAAGGGGAGATATCTGGGTGTGCCCCCCCCAGATATCTCTACATACCGCATGGCCATTGCTGAACGGCCGGCGGTAATCTGACTCAATCTGTAAGTGTGTTTTTGTGCTTTTTTTTTCTCTTCATCAATAAACCTACTACACTATCAAAGCTTCTGGCCTGGGGCTCTTTTTCTTGTGGGAGCCGGGGCTTTTTGAAGGTGCTCATCGATTCCTGCCCATCTGCTGTCTGATGATTTGGATAATCCCTCTGTTGGCTGATGTTGATATCCAAGGAACCTTGTCCATTTGGCCTGGGATACATGACATCTAGTGGCGAGATTTAAGATGACGACCACCTTTCCAGTGTCCTATATCCAGAGTACTAGGAGTAGGTCTTAATTACTCCATGCATCATCTCCTTATGCATCTGGTTAGTGCAACCTATGCTCAGTATAATTACCACAAGAGTCACGAACATTCTACTTTATCGTCTGTTGATGCATCACAGAAGTCCCGTTTATCCTGTATGATCTCCACGCTGTGGTAACCTACACCTTTTGCATCATATTTGAGTTTAATTGAGTTTAAGATCACTCAACCTTATGTATCTTATGTATCATATTTGAGTTTAATTTTGGCAATTAGCGATGCATATTAATATTGTCTATTTACCACTTGAAGTTCCAGAGGTTTACTTCCTATGCCAGCTGCTAGCCTTTCTTCCTCTTCTTTTGTTCTTTAATTAGACACCTAGCACTTGTTTATATCTGCTTTCATATTCAGAAATCCTCTTCTTTTCTCCTATGACAGGAGATTAACAACTCTGCTCAATACTGGAACTGGAAGGGAGGACCAAAACGGACATCAAATATCCCCTCCTACTAATTCTCTCTCTGCAGAAACTATTTATTACCAAGTGACAAATGCTCTTTATGGAGATATCAGGGATCTATCTAGGCCCCTGATGGCTCCCCTACACTGTCTTTAAACCAATTAAAGTGGTTCTACAGCCAGAAGGATTTTTTCCCTAATGCATTCTCTGCTTTAAGGTAAAAACCTTCTCAAAGCAGCCAACCCTCCTATACTTACCTGAGCCTGAACTTGATGTGCACAAGAACAGCAGCTCTGCTGGCTATCTCCCTACTCATTGTCTCAGACACAACAGTGGGAGCCATTGGAAGTGTTCCAAGCAGAGCACTGCTGGATTCATAAAAAGTGAAAGAATCATTAAACATCTCCACTCACCATCCTGAAGACTCACAGCCTCATTTGTGTTAAATGCAAGCATTACTGTGTACTACTGTGTAAAAGCTTAAAGTAATACTAAAATCTTTTGTTTTGTTTTTTTAAAATAAAAAATAAACATATCATACTTGTCTGCTTTTTAATGGTTTTGCACAAAGCAGCCTATATCCTCCTCTTCTAAGGTCCTCTACCAGCTATCTTGTAGGGTGCCCCTATATCAACAGGCTTGCTATGGGGGCACCCAAGTAGGTGTGCTCCAGAGTAATGGCTCTGCTTGTCCATTCACATTCAGAACCACGCCCCTCCCTCTCCTGATTGGCTCACTGGCTGTGATTGACAGAAGTGGGAGCCAATAGCTCCTGCTACTGCCTTAGCTTATCAGGAGTGAGAGTTCCTGTAGAACCAAGTCTCTCATGGACATTGCTGGATCAAGAGGGGGCTCAGGTAAGTGTTACGTGGGCTGTTGGGGCTGCTACACACAGGTTTTCAGAATAGAATGCATGAAGGTAAAAATCCTTAAGAACCACTTTAAGTTTTTTTAACCTCTTCACGCCGGCCAAACGCAAATATGAGGCCTCCAGGCGCCTGGGCCCAGTTTCTGGGCAGCACATTTGCGTTCTATTAAAAAAGAACATATGTGCCGAGAGCACGTCCCCTGCGCTCTCCCAGCACACATGTACGGTACTCACGGAAAGGTCCCGATCTCTCCTCTTTCCATCGGGACCTTTCCCAATCATGTGACTGCCATGACGTCACGGCAGTCACATGACCCTAAACCCCGCCCCTGCTTCCCGGATTCTGAAACTCTTAAAGGACTGGGAGGCGCAGGCGTGAAGGGGTAAAGAAAAAAAAGGAGTAAGCACATGAGATATTATGTACCTTCAGTGAGATGTGTTCCTTGTGCTGCTGTGACCTCGTTTAGCAGAAAACTTCTTCCTCTGATTCTCCCTTCCCCTGCAATCTTTTTGTGGCGGGGGGGGGTTAATAGAGCTTGGGGAGCTGTGATTGCCATTCATCAAGGGTACCTACCAATGCTCCCCCATTCCACCCCTCTCCTCCTTTCATCCATGCTGTTCTCCTGCTTCTATAAATGAAATACAGTATATGAATGGAAGAAGGGTAGATGAATGACAGGTTCACCCCCTCCCATTCATAGATCTTCTTTCATTCTTAGAAGGTGTAGCAAACCTTCTAAGGATGGAGGAGAGGGTGGAAAGGGCAAATATAGTCAAACTCTCTTGATGCCTGTCTGTCATAGTTCACTAAGTTCTATTAACTTCTATCGTACCAGAATATTATGGTGGCAGAGGTGGGGGGGAGCATTAGAAGAAGAAGATTTTCGCTAAATGAAGCACAAACAGCACAAAGGACACATTTCTTTGGAAGTCAATAATGTCCCTTGAGCTTATCCTTTGTTTTTATTTACTGTGAATTGTAAACTTAGGCTTTAAGTATGAATGGGCCCTGAAGGTAGATGATGTCTCCTGTTAGACAATTGTCTCCAGAATAGGTGTCTTCTCTGAAAGATTTCCCCACACTGCCTGTTCCAGTGACAACTCAAAGTGTTAGGATTTCCTATCACTTCCTATACAGGAGATAATGGTCACCAGGACCTATAGAGAGGAAGATTCTTAGCAAGTGTCTGCCTGCAGTTCAACTTCAACTTCTTGCAATTGTATCATTAAAATTTTCCAGTAGCTACTTAAAATAATAAATATTGTTAAATATTAACAAGTGGGTATGACCTTTAGACTTGTTTGTAAGATAGAACAGGTCTCTTACATATGCCAACAGAAGCCTTTATTATGTACACATCCATTAGTCAATATCCAGGAAAACGAAACATAAAGTAGAAGCTTTGTACTACGTATAACCCTGAAATAGAAGAAATACCACACTTGAACCAGAACTGAACAAGAGAAGGCATTGGGGAATTTTATATTATGATGGGACCTATAGACAAACAACAAGAGATCATCAACTTCACCCTTCCCAGTAGTCTATCCAAGAATGAGCAGTACACCAGGGTCCTCCTGCAGCTCTTTGGATATGCTGGCCATGGAAAATCAGCTTTTGTTAATTCCTGCTTCTACACCCTCAGCACAGCGGAGTATCAGATGTACGCAAAGACAGGATCAAGTGGCACCATTATTACAAACAGGAGAAATGCCTATGTACTAACTGATACCATCACCATTGTGGACAACAGAGGGTTTGGAAGGAAGAGGAAAAATGAAGAGGCCATCATCTACGCTCAGCTGGGTAGGATGCCAACCTGCCCCTTTCATTTCTAATACTTACAGTCCAATTCTATATGTATTTTTTAATTGAATCTGAATTACTTAAGGAGAAATCCTCTTCCAAAGACATCCTTGTGACACCAGGACTAGAAATGATGGAAAGGGGTCACAATAATCAAAAATACCCAACCAGGGTTCCTTTTATAGGAAAAAGTTACAAAGTCTCTTGCATCTACATGCTTAGGCAGGCCATTCATTTTACAATTTTCTTTCCTTCAACCATGGGTTGAAGGAAAGAAAAATGCTCAATTCTCCCATCAACATAGTCAGCGCTTATGGGGGAATCCCTCCTACTGCGCTATTGTTTTCTGGCAGTCTATAGCCAGTGATTGTACAAAAAAACCAACAGGTTGGTTGCACTAAAGTTAATTGATCAATTGACTTCAGTACAACCAGCCTGCCTATAGATGGAAATCCATTCAGTTCCTGCTGAAACTGGCTGAATTTTGATTCATCTATAGCTGGCTTTAGTGATTTTTTATTTCCACTGAGCTGTCCTGAATCTAAAGGGGCACAAGATAAAGATAAAGCTTTGAGAAGTATACTGGACATCTCTCATAGCTTCTGCTTTACATCCAGACCTGGCTGTTTGTGATGCAGGAAAATATTTCTCAAAACACTCTCCATGCAGGCAGCTCTCATTGGGATCTCCAGCACCATAACAAATGATTACCATTGTTTCCATGTGAGCTTCTGAAAGGAGAGTGTGTCCTGGGTCTGCTCTCAGACAGGCTGCACAATTATTAGACATCATAATTAATATTGGTTATTTCATTTATTCCTTACATATTTAGGGTGATATAAGACTTGAGCCTTGATAACGGGGAGCAGGGGAGGACTGACCATTTGGAAACTCGGGCACTGCCCGAGGGCCCGGGGTCAGTAGGGGGCCCCATAAGATGCCCCTGGTACCTTTTTCATAGGCTTTTTTGAGTTTGGGCAAGGACACAGGGGCCCCATGATCCCCTATTGCCCGGGGGCCCCATGAGTTGTCAGTCCGCCCCTGACAGGAGGAGTAATAAAGTAATACAGAATAGGCTTTAGGAAACATAATCCCAAGGGACCAGTGATGTGCTACGTGGATTCTGGTTGAAGTGCATTAAACAGAACTGAAACTTGGTAGGATATCTAAATACACACATACAGGAAATACTGTATAGTAGAGCTATTTTATCTGCCAGATGGGTTGTTTTTTTCATCCATCCATCTAGGGAGCCACCAGAGCAACCAACAGCTGTGCCCTTCTTCACAGCTGCCGGAACCAAACCCAGCAGAGGGGTACACATGCTTGCTACTATTTTTTTTTCTGAAAGTGTTTTTTACCCTTGTGAATAAAGCTGTTTATAGTAACACTACACTCAGATGGTGCCGCTTTTTATCTCTTCTTGGATTTCCACAGAGCAGCTTCTAGCTCAGGGGGTGGGCAAACTTTTTGACTTGAGGGCCGCAATGGGTTCATATATTGGACCCGGGGGCCGGACCAAGAGTAGATAAATTATGTGTATGTGTCATCCATAGTAAGTATAGTAATATTCCCCCATAGTAAGCATAGTAATTAATCCCCCATATAGTAATTCATCCCCCATACTAATTCATCCCCCCTATAGTAATTCATCCCCCATAGTAATTCATCCCTATATAGTAATTCATCCCCCATAGTAATTCATCCCCCATATAGTAATTCATCCCCCATAGTAATTCATCCCCCATATAGTAATTCATCCCCCATATAGTAATTCATCCCCCGTAGTAATTCATCCCCCATATAGTAATTCATCCCCCATATAGTAATTCATCCCCCATAGTAATTCATCCCCCATATAGTAATTCATCCCCCATAGTAATTCATCCCCATATAGTAATTCATCCCCCATATAGTAATTCATCCCCCATAATAATTCATCCCCCATATAGTAATTCATCCCCCATAGTAATTCATCCCCCATATAGTAATTCATCCCCCATAGTAATTCATCCCCCATATAGTAAATCCCCCATAGTAATTCATCCCCCATAGTAATTCATCCCCCATATAGTAATTCATCCCCCATATAGTAATTCATCCCCCTATAGTAATTCATCCCCCATATAGTAATTCATCCCCCATATAGTAATTCATTTCCCATATTAATTCATCCCCCATATTAAGCCCCCAAGTCCCCCCTGTGTCAATTCACTTACCTTTGCTCCGCGCGTTCCTCTCGCCGTGTTCCCGCGCCGTTCCGGTGTAGCATGAAAATCTGTCTCCTATGAGGATCTGTCCCCCTTGACGTATCTGCGCATGTGCCAGGTTCAGGCATTAGCAGCCGATCGGCGATCTCCGGCACATGCGCAGATACGTCGAGGGGGACAGATCCTCATAGGAGACAGATTTTCATGCTACACCGGTCTTCAGGGCGGACTGTGAGGGGAGCCTAGCGGGAGCCTAGCTCCGGATTAAAAGGTCCGCCAGGCCGTATACGGCCCGCGGGCCGTAGTTTGCCCATTGCTGTTCTAGCTCCTGCAGCCGGCTGCCACAACATAAACATTTAATCACTGAGGACATTTTATGGACTATACCATATCAGTGTCCTAGGTCCAGTGACACTAACACACCTTTCATGTGAATATCTCCATTTGATTCCAGCTCCACTCCCTCGTTACCTATTTTGGATTTTTAATGTTGACCTTACAGCATTAATACAATTACTGCTCCCCACCAAACTGATTGTTTATTTTTTGTTTGTTTGGTACCAGGGGCAGACTGACAACTCATGGGGCCCCCGAGCAATAGGGGATCATGGGACCCCTGTGTCCTTGCTCACACTCAAACCGCACCCAAAAAAGTCTATGAAAGGTACCAGGGGCATCTCATGGGGCCCCCTACTGAACCCAGGCCCTCAGGCAGTGCCTGAGTTCCCAAATGGTCAGTCTTCCCCTGTTTGGTACATGTTCATTGAACACAAGGTTCATTTTTTTCAGCCTATTCATAAAGCAGCCCTGTCAGGGATCCGGGTCCTCGGCGGTGCGCGCATGCGCAGACGGCCGATCCGACCCAGCCGGCGATCGCGGCGGCGGCCGCGCAATGCGCAGTAGCGATCGCGACCGCACCAATGGGAGAACAGGGCGCTCTATTTAAAGCTGCCCTGTGCATCTCCAGGTTGCCGCAAGGTCTTGTTCCTGTCCTGTAAGTACGCTTCCTAGTTGCCAAACTCTGCCTGTTCTGACTTTATGCTGACCCTCTCCTGCTCTGACCCGGCTCGTCCCTGACATCCTCCTGCCTGACCCTCTGTACCGCGCTGCCCGCTACCTGCTGATCCTGGCTTGTGACCCCGACCATTCTCCGCTTACTCCCCCTGTACCACGCTGCCCGCACGATACCGACCCGGCTAGTCTGACCTCGCTCAGCATCCTAGCTGTCACCCATCCATCCCGCTCGGATCGGGATCTGTCATCCGTCCATCCGCTCGGATCGAACCTGTCATCCCCTTTGCAGCAGGCTCATCCCGGGCACATACCCTCAGCGGGACCCCTCTACCACCACCGGGGGTGCCCAGGGGCGCGACCTGGTTCCAGTCTTGCACCAAATCCATCCCCACCATCAGGGGCCCTGGGTGAAAAGGCAGACTGGGACTTAGACTCCGCGTCCTGGGAAACCCGTGCTGTGGACCACTAGAGATCCCGTTGGGCGGAGCCTGACAAGCCCAGTCCAGAGTGAAGTAAGGAGAGTTCCCACTGCTGATCTCTTGGCTGCATTTGGATTAACTATGATCTGACTGACTAGCCTGGAACAAGCATGTAGCAAGTGAATATAAAGTAAAGTAGGAATTCTTGATCTGAACGCTCATTCAAGGTCAGTGACTCAGGATGCAAGACATTCTTTGAATCAACTGACATGCAAAAGGAGAGGTCAGTACAGACAGAGCAGATACAGGTTTCCTATAGTTCCATGTAACTCAGCCAATGGAAAGCCAATGTTACCAGAGATGAGACGTTATAAAGATGAAGGTATTGGGGAACATTTGTATTATTCCTCATAATCATGTCTTTCTTTCTTTGCAGGGAACTTTCTTCCTCTGAATGAGGAGGTGGAGTGGACAGAGGATTTTGTTCAGATAATGTCAAAGGTAGAGGATTCTGACCTAACACCAAACTACACGGATTTTATTGTCCCCATATTTGTGTACAGGTATGGACACATGGAGAGATTTATACCGCTAATGTCACACAAAATATTACTTAGCACCTGACATTGATTGTTGCTGCATGGTCAAAGCTAGATATTACTAAATAACTTAAAGTGGTATTACCCTAAAAACAAAAATGTATTATATTGCAGCTTACCAATCATTAGATGTGGGTTTCCCCCCACTTTGGATGAAGGAGCACAGGGGGCACTTATGGGCAGCAGCATTGTCTTGGTGGTGGGGAGTGTAAGATGTATCAGATTTAGATGGACTTAACTAACAAATTGAAGTTCATCAACTAACACTTTAAAAGCAGGTACAGTAAAAGTTTTTTTTTCTTTTTGAGATAAAGGTTTTACATCAATGAATGAACAAGCAGGTCACCCTGCCGGATGACACGGGCTCACATGAGGTGCAGGGTCTAAGTACTAATTGTTGTTCACCAGAGGTCCTGATGGTGGATATTGGTTTTGCTGTGTGTTAGTACCAGGTTGTGGTCCTCAGGAGATGAGCAAGCCGGAGTCCAGTAGCAGTTATAGCATTTAGGCATCAAGCAGAAGTGTATTCAGTGAACAAGTCAGTAACAAAAGTCAGTAACAAGTGGTCGAAGGTTGGGAACAAGCAGAAGCATAGTCGAAGAACTAGCCAAAGGTCGGCAACGAGTGATAGCAGAGATACAGACAGAAGTGGGAGTGATGGGAGCTGAGGAGAGCACAATAATCTGGCAAACAGGAAGTACAGAGACATGGCTAAAATACAGTGGGGATGGAAAGTTTGGGCACCCCAGCTAAAAATTTGTATTAATGTGCATAAAGAAGCCAAGGAAAGATGGAAAAATCTCCAAAAGGCATCAAATTACAGATTAGATATTCTTATAATATGTCAACAAAAGTTAGATTTTATTTCCATCATTTACACTTTCAAAATAACAGAAAGCAAAAAAATGGCGTCTGCAAAAGTTTGGGCACCCTGCAGAATTTATAGCATGCACTGCCCCCTTTGGCAAGTATCACAGCTTGTAAACGCTTTTTGTAGCCAGCCAAGAGTCTTTCCAATTCTTGTTTGAGGTATCTTTGCCCATTCTTCCTTACAAACGTCTTCCAGTTCTTTGAGATTTCTGGGCTGTCTGTCACGCACGGCTCTTTTAAGGTCCATCCATAGATTTTCAATTATGTTGAGGTCAGGAGATTGTGAAGGCCATGGCAAAACCTTCAGTTTATGCCTCTTGATGTAATCCCCCGTGGATTTCGAGGTGTGTTTAGGATCATTATCCATTTGTAGAAGCCATCCTCTCTTTAACTTCAGCTTTTTCACAGATGGCATCAAGTTACCATCCAAAATTTGCTGAAATTGTATTGAATCCTTTTTTCCTTCTACTCGTGAGATGTTCCCTGTGCCACTGGCTGCAACACAACCCCAAAGCATGATTGATCCAACCCCATGCTTAACAGTTGGACAGAGGTTCTTTTCATTAAATTCTGTGCCCCTTCTTCTCCAAACGTACCTTTGCTCATTCCGGCCAAAAAGTTCAATTTTAACCTCATCGGTCCACAGAACTTGTTTCCAAAATGCATCAGGCTTGTCTATATGTTCATTTGCAAAGTTCAAACGATGATTTTTGTGGTGAGGACGTAGAAGAGGTTTTCTTCTGATGACTCTTCCATGAAGACCATATTTGTACAAGTATCTCTTTATAGTGGAATAGTGTACCACAACTCCAGTGTCTGCCAGATCTTTCTGGAGGGATCGTGCCGTCAAACGTGGGTTTGGAATTGTTTTTCTCACAATTCTGCGAGCTGTTCTGTCTGATATTTTTCTTGGTCTTCCAGATCTTGCTTTAACTTCCACTGTTCCTGATGACTGCCATTTCTTAATTACATTCCGAACAGAGGATATTGACATCTGAAAACGCTTTGCTATCTTCTTATAGCCTTCTTCAGCTTTGTGAGCATCAACTATTTTCAGTTTCAGTTTTCTAGACAACTGTTTAGAAGAACCCATGGTGCTGATTGTTGGGGCAAGGTCAGATGAGTCTGGGCATTTAAAACCTTTGAGATTGACATCACCTGGTCTTCCCAGACGATGACTGAGAACAATCCATGACACTGGCAGGTCTCAGCTTGGCAAAGGGGGCAGTGCATGCTATAAATTCTGCAGGGTGCCCAAACTTTTGCAGACGCCATTTTTTTGTTTTCTGTTATTTTGAAAGTGTAAATGTGAAATAAAATCTAACTTTTGTTGACATATTATAAGAATGTCTAATCTGTAATTTGATGCCTTTTGGAGATTTTTCCATCTTTCCTTGGCTTCTTTATGCACATTAATACAATTTTTAGCTGGGGTGCCCAAACTTTCGATCCCCACTGTAGTTCATGAGAGGAACAAAGAGTTAAAAACTCACGAGAAACAAGGTACAAGCCAAGATTATCTGAATGATTGTCCAGTTGTCTGTCTAGCATTTCTGGTGGCTGAGCAAGAAGAGACATTACCTGACATAGCAGAGGTCACAGGTTCAGATCCAGGCCCTGACAGCAAGTCAGGGAGGAGTGAACTGCCGGGCAGGAAGGGTTTAATTTCAGGCCAAACGGAGGTCAACTGCAGGTCAGACAGAGCTCAACTGTAGGTCAGAGAATAGTTGTCTGCAGCTCAAAAAGAGGTCAAATTCAGGACGGAGAAAAATGAACTGCTGATCAGAAGTGTTCTATGTCAGGCAAGAAGAAGGTAAAATGCAGGTCAGAGAGAATTCAATTCAGTTCAGAAGAGTTCAACTGCAGAATAAAAAGAGATCAACTAAAGATCATAAGAGTCCAACTGCAGGTCAGAAGCAGATCAGCTGTAGGTCAGAGAGAGGTCAACTGCAAGTCAGAAGGGTTCAATTGCATGTAAGAAGGGAATTGACTAAAGGTCAGACATAGGTCAGATGTGGACCAGAAGGAGGTCAAATGTAGATAACAATCGGTCACATACAAGTCAAAGAACTGTGAAGGAATCTCTTTTCAAAATTATAACACATGCACCTGAAAGCACACTGGGGTTGATTTACTGAAGGGAAATAGGCTGCTTAATTTACAAGGACATTTCCTCTTAGCTTAGTGATTATGGTAAAAATTCACTGTGCAAAGAAAACCCATCTTTGTGCAGGAGGAAAATCAGAAAAAACAGTGTTTTTGTTTGCACATGATTGGATGATGGAAGTCAGCAGAGCTTCGCCTAATTCACTAGGCTGACGAAAAATTCCCGTGAAAAGTGAAAAGCCTAGTTGCCTTTAGTGAAGCAACCCTACTGAATTCACTCACTAACACAACCCTGAAGATGATAAGCACCATAATGATGGTTCTGCAGAGGAATATGGGGATTGTATGACGCCACTCAAGAAAACTTGCTGTTGATTGCAGATTTCAGAGATCTTTACGGCATAATGGAAATCTCTATAGATGTGCTGAAAGAGCACTGGACCATGTCTGTGTAAGCATTCTGATTGGAGTCTATTGTGTTTGGTTGGTGAAAGACTAGAATCTGATGGACATAGATAGCATCCTCAGGGTAGAAGTGATATACTGTATACAATGGCACAAAGAGAACACGGGGCAAACAGTCTAGATATATCTATATTCATCACAAAAATAGATAGCCAACACATTTCAGGAATTAGAATAGTTCCTCTTCATCGGAGGTTATGAAAGTGTACCCTTCTAGACCTGAGACCAAAGCAAGCCCCGTGCTCTGAACAAATCCAACCAACAAGCATTCCAGTCCTTCATCCAGTATGGTGGGGGGGGAGGAGGAGGGGAAGACATATACAGTACATCCATGTAAAACATTAAAAATTTCTCCATGTTGTATTTCTTTATAAACTCTGCAGATACATAAAATTACCTAAATAAAAACATAAGGGCACAACGATATTCTCCATTACCATACTCACAAAAACCAAAGAATAAAAGAGAGTTAAAAACAAAACCCACTTGAAAGGGCAGTTTATGAAGAAGGGGGTAATTACGTTCAAGTAGGAAACTGTGATTGGAAGAGTGTGTGTGCCCGGGACAGGCTGTAATTAATCAGAGGATGTGGTGGATGAATTAAACTACCCAATCCAGTCATGATGTGTGTCTACACGTTGTCCTGTAACTATGAATGTGAAAGGATGCACGCTGCTCAACCGACCCCGGAAGTCCAATATTGAGGAATGGCCTCAGCCACCGTACCGGCAATGCCCTCTGACACACTTCGCCCTGCCCACTGGGCTTAATCACAGAGGTCCTTTTCCTTCCATACATAGCTTGGAGAAGCGCCATAAGGTATATTTTTCACTCTGTACCTCTGAATGGCCAGCCAAATGATAAAATCTGACCACGTTAGCTCAAATCAACTTCTATACTTTGTGTGGTCAGTTTAGAACAAGGAAGAAAGATGACTGTCAGGATCAACCAGGAACTTCATATGGAAAAAGTACATGAAAATAATAGAGACTATAATTTATAAAGTGCACATATGTGAAACACACACATAGAATTTATGATAACATATACTTTAAACTATCCTGAACCTTTTCCTCTAAAGCATCTAATTCCTATAAAGAGCTGACAATGCTGCCTCTGCTGCACTAAAATCCCTAGCAGGGTTGTCAGCGTGCCTGCTGAACTATAGATCTCCATCTATCACTCTCCCTTGCTCTTTCTACATGCATACATGGAATTATTTTTCACGCAAAACAATGCTGCTGTCCTAGGGCCCAAAGAGACTGTCCAGGATCTTGGAAAATGTAATTTTGGAGACCACTTTACTGACCTCCCAGAATCCGATCCTGTAAGAATTGTACAAGCTTAGAGCTGACATTATCAGGAATAATAAAAGCTACTTCTCCCTACGGGAATAAGGTAAAACCTAGATGGAACTTTAGGGTTTTTTTTTTTGGAGGGGGCTTTAAGTTTAGGTCATGCCTGGACATACACATTAACTAGTAGCCGACCGCAGATAGCCGAATGACGGCTTCACTGCGGCCGCCAGTTCTGGGTGGACGTCATATGACTTCCCCCCAGAACGCGCTCTCCTGTGCGCCCCAGGGGCGCGCACCCGGCAATCTCCGTGATCGCTGTGTCCTACGGACACAGCTGATCACGAGATGTGGTAAAAGGCCAATCATATCGGCCTTTTACCACGTGATCAGCGGTGTCCAATGACAAGCTGATCACAAGGAAATGCAAGTGCCGGTTCTCGGCTGCACTTTCCTCACGCTGTCAGATCGTGAGGAAAGTACTGCCGAGAACCGGCAGTTGTCAGAGCGGGGATCGGCACCGATCATCAGGACACTGATGATCAGTGCCCTGATGATCGGTGCCCAGCAGTGCCACCCACAAGTTCCGCCCACCTGTGCCCAGCAGATCACCCACCTGTGCCCAGCAGTGCACCCACCTGTGCCCAGCAGTGCACCCACCTGTGCCACTCTGCAGTGTCACACACCTGTGCCCAGAAGTGCCACCTACCTGTGCCCAGAAGTGCCACCCACCTGTGCCCACCCACCTGTGCCCACCAGTGCCACCCACCTGTGCCCACCCACCTGTGCCCACCCACCAGTGCTGCCCACCAGTGCCACCCACCAGTGCAGCCCAGCAGTGCTGCCAGTCAGTGCCACCAGTCAGTGCCCAGGGGTTGTGTCAGTCAGTGCCGCCAGTCAGTGCCCAGCAGTGATGCCAGTCAGTGCCGTCTATCAGTACCCATCATCAGTGTCACCTATCAGTGCCGCCTATCAGTGCTGCATATTAGTGCCGCCTATCCGTGACACCTCATTAGTGCTGTCTATCAGTGCCGCCTATCCGTGCCACCTCATTAGTACTGCCTATCAGTGCCCTTTAGCCCACCATCAGTGCCGCCTATCAGTGCCCATCAGTGCTGCCTCATCAACGCACATCAGTGAAGGAGAAAAAATACCTGTTTGAAAAATTTTATAATAGAAACAAAGAAAATTTTTTTTTTTTTTCAAATTTTTGCAATTTTTTTATTTATAGCGCAAAAAGTAAAGCGCCCAGTGGCGATTAAATACCACCAAAAGAAAGCTCTATTTGAGAGAAAAAAATTATCAAAATTTCATATGGGTACAATGTTGCATGACCGCGCAATTGTCAATCAAAGTGCGGCAGCGCTGAAAGCTGAAAATTGGCCTGGTAAGGAAGGGGGTATAAGTGCCGGGTAGGCGAGGGGTTAACTAATGTTTTAATTTTCTCCTAGCATGAAGGTGTCGATGCCAGAAGAGCAAATAAAAGAAGTGAAGGAATTTTTCAAGAACTGTCGTGATATGACAGGTAAATATATATAAAAAATACCTGAAGATCAATAGTAAAAACATTCTCAATAAAGTCCAATAAATAATATGTAGACTAGTTCTGAGAGGGAAAGCTAACACGAAAAACAAAAATATGAAACTGGACTTTCATTGTGTGGTAAATGGTAACTGATATCTTCTCCAGAGTCTGGACTGGCTAAGTGATGTAAAAAAACCATACATACAAACTCACCTAGGTGAATGGAGCCCGGCCCGATGCTGCATCTGTCCCCTTTCACCTCTAAGACAAAGAATTGAGCGATCAAAGACCACTGATTCTTCACTTCTCAGTCTTTAGTGAGCAGAGAGTAGTGGCTGTCACTTGAGCACCTGGCTGTGGAGGGGTGCAAGCGGTTGGCTTGGGCTTTCAGTGGTATGCTGAGAGGTGAAGCAGCTGGCGGTCAAGAAATTGGGTAGATCCCAACATTAAAGTTGTGATTCCTCCAGAGTCTGGACTGGCTGAGTGATGTCAGCAGATAGTGGTCTTTAGCCAGCTGTTGGCTAAATATGGGTGTGCAGAACTAAATGCACCTCTGTGACCTACAGGGAGAAATGCAGCCAAACGAGCCTTGGCCTTACTTCTCCTTTAAAGAATAAATGCACTTTCATACAGGCAGCACTTATTCCTTTGCCCTGGCCATGCCTGTACAATACAGCCCTATAGACTGTTATGGGGCATTCTCCTGGCCAGAAGTAGACAAGCCCCTTGGATGTGGGGTCCGGGGAGAGTCCGAGGGAGAGCAGATATAGTGAATGCGGGGGTCCTGGGGAGACCAGATATAGTGAATGCGGGGTCCGGGGAGAGCGGATATAGTGAATGCGGGGTCCAGGGGAGAGAGCGGATATAGTGAATTGCAGGGTCCAGGCGGAGAGCGGATATAGTGAATGCAAGGGTCCGGGGACAGCGGATAAAGTGAATGCAGGGTCCCAGGGATAGCGGAGATAGTGAATGCATGGACCAGTGAGAGTCAGATATAGTGAATTCCAGGGTCCGCGGAGAGCGGAAGTAAGTGAATGCGGGGTTCCGCAGAGTGGATATAGTTGAATGCAGGTGTCCGGGGAGACCAGAAATAAGTGAAAGCGGGGTCCGGGGAGATCGTATATAGTTGGAATGACTGGGTCCCGGGAGAAGAGTGAGATATAGTGAAGTGCAGTGGTCCAAGGAAGAGCGATATTAGTGAATGCGGGGTCCGGGGACAGCGGTATTATATTTAATGCAGGGTGTCCCTGGGAAGAGCAAGATAAAGTAAATGCGGGGTCTGGGGAGAGTGGACTATAGTGAATGCATATATCCGGGGAGAGCAGATATTGTGAATGCAGGGTCCCCGCGGGAGAGAGGATAAAGTGAAATGCAGGGTACTGTGGAGACCAGGGGATAATAGTGGAATGCGGGGTCCGGGGAGAGCAATATAGTGAATGCGGGTCGGGAGACCAAATAGTGAATGGGG
>CATNWA010021865.1:0-56574 GCA_951230385.1 Staurois parvus
TAACACCTGGAACTGATGATACTGATGTATTTAAGGGATGGCCAGACTTGCAGACTCTGCCTTGGTGTTGTGTTTGTCCTGGGCCCTGTATCTGTCCTGCATCCTGTTTCTGTCCCTCTGTCTGACCCTCTGTACTACGCTGCTTGTTACCTGTTCTGATCCCTGGCTTGTGACCCGGACCATCCCTCTGCCTGACCCTCTGTACTATGCTGCTTGCTACCTGCTGAACCTGGCCTGTGACCCCGACCATTCTCCGCTTGCTCCCCCTGTACCTACCTGCCCAATTGATATTGACCCGGCCTGCCTGACGACGCTTGCTTGTATATACTGTTATCTGTGGGTGGTTGGTTGGGTTTGTTTGCACTGTATTGTGTTTTAGTATTGCACTGCGTTTATGTTTGTACTGTTAGTGTTAATAAATTATATTGTTTATAACATATCTGAGGTCTGCGTTTCCCTGCTTCAGTCACACACCTCTGGTCATACCTGGGAGCCCTGACAGGGGAGGCTGCTGGAGGATGGGTTTTATGAGGTTTTTCGTATCCCTTGTACCTTGGCTTCCATTCCACCCATGGCTCGAGAATTACGTTCAGCTTTGCAACATCCCATGGTGGTTTCGAATAAGTTTTTTGGGTGCACCGTTATGGGCGGGGTGCCCTCATGGTCAAATCTGGTTCACCTGAACAGTTTTCATTTGCTTTGTTGTCATTGGCAGGGTGCGTATCATGTGGACCGGTGCCTTCTCATGGGATGTTCCATCTCCTGTGCGATGTTTGAAATGTTCAGCTCCTGTGCAGTGCAGGATGTCTCTGGAGTGAATTCCGTCATCCATTATTTGGATGATTTTCTCTGTGTGGGGCCGCCCGCTTCCAATGTGTGTGCCATTCTTCTGGCGACTCTGCAACACATTGCTGAGTGTTTTGGGATTCTGCTGGCTCTGGAGAAGGTGGAGGGCTCAGCCTCAGTGATCCATTTTCCCCGGCATTGTTTTGGATTCTGGTGCTATGGAGTGTCGTTTGGCTGAGGACAAGCTATTGGCTCTCTGGATTGAAATTTGGGAGATCATGGGTAAGCGAAAGATCCAGCTTCGTGCCTTACAATCTTTGTTGAGCAAGCTGAATTTTGCATGTCGCATTATGCCAATGGGTCGGGTGTTTTGCTGGGGGGTGACCCTTGACTAGGGAGCATAGGGCGGACTTGCACATTTGTCACAGTTTTTTGGACTTGTTTGGACTCGTGGTGAGCAATTTTGTTCTGGAGCTGTTCATGGATGCGGCCGGTTCCACGAGCTATGGGGCCTTCTTCTGGGGTCACTGGAGTGCGGTTCCGTGGCCACCTTCTTAGTGGTTGGCTGGTTTTATTCGGAATTTGGTTCTGTTGGAGCTCTTTCCGGTCGTATTGGTGGTGGAGTTTTCGGGGAGAGTCTTTTCACATCTGAAAGTGTGCTTTAACTGCGACAACCTGGGAGTGGTTCAGGTCATTAATCGTATCTTGGCTTCTTTGAAGCCTGTAATCTGCTTACTTCACCACTTAGTGTTCCGTTGTCTTCAATTGAATGTTTTTTATCTATGCCGTGCATTTTCCTGGGGTTGATAATGCTTTTGCTGACACATTGTCTCATTTTCAGTGGGACAGGTTCCGAGAGTTGACATCAGCAGCGGAGCAACGCAGGGTTCCTTGTCCTGACTGGCTGTGGGAGATTGCTTTGGAGTCATCAAGGGATGGATCTGGCATTCCGCCTTCTCCGGGATATGGCTTGAGTGGCTGGAATTGTTGTGACAGGCCGCCTTGATCCATTGGGGCTGGACACATGGCTCGCTGTCTAGGAACTTTGAGCGGGGTGTTTCTGTGATGGCTATGGATCACCGGTTGGCTTGGCCTTTTTGTTTAAATTGCAGGGTTGTCGAGACTTCAAAAAAGACTTTTGGGTCTGACAGGCTCTCAGGCTCAAGGGGCTCATAGGTACAGGGATACGCGCCATCCTGTGTTTTTTGCTTTATTGCATACTCTGAGTGTTTGGGGTCTTTGTGTTATTCTGTTTATGAGGTTGGTTTATTTAAGGCTGCATTTCCGGTTGCCTTTTTTTGTACCTTGCAGATTGGGGAGCTCATTAGCTCTTCTAAATTGATTCATGGGGGTTTGTTGCTGCAGGATGTCTTCTGCAATGCGGAGTGGGTTGAGATGCACATCAGCTGGTTGAAAACAGACCAGTCGGGCCTTGGTGCACGGGTGCTGTTCTCTGCTATTCCGGCTTTGCCCCTTGTGTTCGGTGAGTGCGGTCTGGGGATATCTCTCCCGCCGTCCGTCTTTGTCTGGGTCCTTTTTTGTGCATGCTGATGGGTCTCCCTTGTCCTGTTTTCTATTTGTGTCTGTTTTTCACAAGTGCGTGATGACTGCTGGCCTGCATTCTTTTCGCATCAGGGCGCCCATGGAGCCTGTCCAGAGGGGTTTGGACAAGGAAGTGATAAAACTTATTGGGAGCTGGGAATCTCATAGATTTCACCTTTATGTTCATCCTCATTTATTTATGGACTAGGTGGGGTCCTGTTTGTTTGCTGGGTTCGAGTTTCTTTGTGGTTTGTCCATTTTCTGGTTGTATTTATTGTTCTTTTTTGTTTTTCAGATGGTGCGGTGTGCCTTGTGTGGATCCTCGGTCACTCCTATGTGTTTTGGGGGGCCAGGCGGTCTGACATTTGGCCCAATAGCAGGCAGCTCAGTTTTTTTCTAGGCAGTCGGCCTGTGTCCACTGGATTGGGGTACCAGACTTGTTTTTTGGGCAGGGTGCTCCCTAAGGTGCATCGTTTTGCTCGCGTGGTGTTTGGCTAGATCCATGGAGCGGCTTAACAAGGCCCGAATTAAGGTCAATAAGGAAGTGAGTAGGTTTGTGATCCATAATGGGGGGCTGGTTGTTCGGCATTTGGAACTGGAAGTTGACACTTGGCGATGAGGTGGGGACCAATATGTGATCCCTGGGCTTGCAGGATGACATCCATCGAGCCTTGAGGGTGTGGCCGGCAAGCACTGGTAAGGGCTTACCCAGTGTGCAGTGGTGGTTTGTTGGTCTTTGGAGGCGGCAAATAATTTGAAGCTAAAGTGAATGGTTGGGACCCAGCAGTGGTATGGCGTTCCCGGGTGCATTCCGGTTAACCAAGGTTTAACTGGAAGGCGGAGGTTGTGCAGTGCGGATTGTGTGTTTTGTCTCCGGTGTGTTTCAGCTGGAGGCTTAGTATTAATATTATGGTTAAGGTTCCGCAGGGGGGGGTAGTGTTATTGCTTTGTGGCTTCTAAGACCAACAACTTTTACTGTTATGTTTTTGTTTTAAGGAATGTTTTGTGTTATTTAAGTTGAATTGTTAATAAAAAGCCATGATGGCCATTTTACTACGACTGTGGTTTGGTCTCCTCATTGGTATAATTAGAGTTGGGGGGGGGGGGGGGGGGGGGTGGAGTGAAAATGAGAGAGAGTTGTGTAGGGGTATGCTTCAGTAGCTATGGTTTTAGCTAGTACATCTATTCTACACTAGTCATGGGGAAGCACTGTTTTTCGGAGGATGCAAGGATCAAAAGATCAGGTAAGTATAGATTTTACTTGAACCCCTGGAAAAAACAGGCAACTAACCCATGCAGAAACATTTCTCCCAAAATTAAATATCCTCTAAAATATCTTACCTTTTCCTCCAAACTATTTTATCACATAATCTTGAAATGGGTGCAGCGCTAATAACAAATAAATGTATACAAAGTGCTTGATGCAAAATTCATATGAACTTTAAGTCTTTTTAACCCGGTAATTAATGATATTTACAAATATGAATCGTGACTCTGGTAAGCTATGTGACCCACTGTGATTTAATATCAGCAGGAAAATGGCGCGGGGATGCGCACGCATTCCATTTATACTATTATGGATGTGTTGTTAATTATCCGGTCCACGGCAAAATGGCACCGGCACAGTGCGCATGCGCCGGATAGCCAGCAAAATGGTGGGCGCGATATGCGCACGCGCCATTTTCACACTAAATAGGAGTGTTTGGACGTCAGGCACTGTATGCATACCCCCTATGACTATGTGCTAGAGCACGAAAAGCGTCAGGGAGGAGCTACAGAGTCTTGGCGTCACGCCGCCTCTGGTGGCCATCTTGGATACACATGGTCAGTCTGTTTGTTTTCTGTTTATGCACCCTGATTTGGGAATAAAAATCCTCTGATAAGTACAGTATCACGCTATGTGGCATCCTTTTCTGTGCTCTCTGTGAGTCTAACCATTCACAGAGCCTACTTTAGGGGACACCTGACGTTGCTGGTACTAATTGGAGGAAACTGAAGGGAACAGGAACCTGGATATACACCATAGTGAATGATCTGGCTGACCTGATAAGACAGTAATATCTCAAATGCATGATTAAAATCACGTATCTGGTGAGTGCGCAATTTACCTATTATTGGTCATACCATCTACCACTCTGGAATAAGAAAGTGGAACATCTATTTTGAGATCTTCCATGATTCCCACGTTCAATTAATTGGACTTTCACCTATCACTTTAACCACATTAAGTGGTTTGATTGTGCACTTTATCTTTATTGTATTTATATATGTTTCAACACTTATGTCACTATTTTGAATGTTTGCACTATCAGCACTTTATACGCTATATGAGTTGATTGAGTCCTCATTCTCTAGTTTTGCATCAAACACTTTGTATACATTTATTTGTTATTAGAGCTGCACCCATTTCAAGTTTATTTACTCCTAGGAGATTTTATGGTTACCTTCTGGTGTTTCAGCAGCTTGGTTTTGTAGCGCTCGCTTAGTCTTTCTTTATATACCTATTTTATCACATGATTGCACATTTTAAGCATGAAGCGAGTTCCTTAACATTGGTATTATCATTAGAGATGAGCGAATCGAACCAGGCGAACCGGAATTCGAGTCGAATTTCAGGAAATATTCGATTCGCGTTGAATCCGAAATTTTGCCTACTTCGGGTGCGCAAATCGAATATTTCCAGATCAGCCGGCAAAAGTGTCCCTGCAGTGAGCTCCGCTATTTCTGACAGTTCTCTGACAGAAGGAACACATGTAAAGCGGTTGAAACATTGTATCTATTAGTTTCCATTTAGGATACAGATGTTTCAACCGCTGTACATGTGAAGAAGCTGTCAGAGAACTGTCAGAAATAGAGGAACTCTGCATATACACTTTTAGCCGGTTTGGAATTCTTATTTTCCAATAAGAATTGTTACTCAGGGACAGACACAGAATTGTTACTGAGGGCCACAGAATTGTTACTTAGGGCCACAGAAACGTTACTCAGGGACACAGAATTGTTACTGAGGGCCACAGAACCGTTACTTAGGGCCACAGAATTGTTACTCAGGGACAGACACAGAATTGTTACTGAGGGACACAGAATTGTTACTGAGGGCCACAGAACCGTTACTTAGGGCCACAGAATTGTTACTCAGGGACACAGAATTGTTACTGAGGGCCACAGAACCGTTACTTAGGGCCACAGAATTGTTACTCAGGGACACAGAATTGTTACTGAGGGCCACAGAACTGTTAATTAGGGCCACAGAATTGTTACTCGGACAGACACAGAATTGTTACTCAGGGACACAGAATTGTTACTGAGGGCCACAGAACCGTTACTTAGGGCCACAGAACTGTTACTTAGGGCCACAGAATTGTTACTCGGACAGACACAGAATTGTTACTCAG
The DNA here is from genome assembly GCA_951230385.1 of Staurois parvus. NCBI lineage: Eukaryota > Metazoa > Chordata > Amphibia > Anura > Ranidae > Staurois > Staurois parvus. Next base: position 5,724 of record CATNWA010021865.1, read on the forward strand.
GGACACAGAATTGTTACTGAGGGCCACAGAACCGTTACTTAGGGCCACAAAATTGTTACTCAGGGACACATAATTGTTACTGAGGGCCACAGAACTGTTACTTAGGGCCACAGAATTGTTACTCGGACAGACACATAATTGTTACTCAGGGACACAGAATTGTTACTGAGGGCCACTAACCGTTACTTAGGGCCACAGAATTGTTACTCAGGGACAGACACAGAATTGTTACTCAGGGACACAGAATTGTTACTGAGGGCCACAGAACCGTTACTTAGGGCCACAGAAACGTTACTCAGGGACACAGAATTGTTACTGAGGGCCACAGAACCGTTACTTAGGGCCACAGAATTGTTACTCTGGGACACAGAATTGTTACTGAGGGCCACAGAAACTGTTACTCGGACAGACACAGAATTGTTACTCAGGGACACAGAAATTGTTACTGAGGGCCACAGAACCGTTACTTAGGGCCACAGAAACGTTACTCAGGGCCACAGAATTGTTACTCGGACAGACACAGAATTGTTACTCAGGGACACAGAATTGTTACTGAGGGCCACAGAACCGTTACTTAGGGCACACAGAATTGTTACTCAGGGACACAGAATTGTTACTGAGGGCCACAGAACTGTTACTTAGGGCCACAGAATTGTTACTCGGACAGAAACAGAATTGTTACTGAGGGCCACAGAATTGTTACTGAGGGCCACAGAACACTTACTCAGGGACACAGAATTGTTACTGAGGGCCACAGAACCGTTACTCAGGAACAGACACAGAATTGTTACTGAGGGACACAGAATTGTTACTGAGGGCCACAGAACCGTTACTTAGGGCCACAGAACCGTTACTGAGGGCCACAGAACCGTTACTCAGGGCCACAGAAACGTTACTCAGGGACACAGAATTGTTACGGAGGGCCACATAATTGTTACTCAGGGCCACATAATTGTTACTCAGGGACACAGAATTGTTACTCAGGGACACAGAATTGTTACTCAGGGACACAGAATTGTTACTCAGGGACACAGAATTGTTACTCAGGGACACAGAATTGTTACTCAGGGACACAGAATTGTTACTCAGGGACACAGAATCGTTGAATTAAAGAGTATGTCAGACAACATGCAGAGGAGTGGCAGAGGAGGCAATGTTTTAGGAGCGAGCAGACGTGGCAGCAGAGGAAGGGGTCGAGGCAGCACTATTCGCAGCCAGAGGCCAGTGCTCCTGGTGTCATCCAGCGGTCGTGTCTCCACCGACAACCCTGCCGTCATCGATTGGTTGGCTCGGTCGTCTTCCTCTTCCCAGGTCACCTCTGACACCTACAGCCAACGGTCGGTGGGTACGTCAGACACAACCGTTAGTTGGCATGGCCCAGGAGCAAGCCCACTGAAATCACGTGTCCTCTACCTGCCCCTGTCCTTTGCTGTTCCCTCACCAAGCGAAGTATCGCATGCTGTGGGCTCAGCCCCACTGTACAGTGAGGAAGAGCTAACAGAGGGCGGTCAGGAACGGGGGGAGACATCCGCCTTTTCAGCAGCCAGGCGAAGAAGTACTGGCGAGGAGAGTGGCTCGGTAGCCGGTCTAGAGACAGGTCTGTCTCCTGACCCAGACGCAGCCGAGGGGGCTAGTAGTGAGGCGGAGACCCTACTTGATGATGAGGAGGTTGATCGCACTTGGCAGCCTCGTCGTCATCAGGTAATTTCTTCCGCATCATCAGGAGAAGAGGGTGCCAGCTTGGCAGCGAGCGAAACAGTCGGTGGGTTGCCCAGGAGGCAGCAGGGTCGCAGCAGTGTCAGTGGAGCCAAACGGCCACGGAGTAGAGCACCAGCTCCACTGCAGCCTACCACCACGGCCAGTAGTGGTGCCGGTGTGCACGGAGGAAGTAGCAGTCAGCCAGTGAGGAGTAGCGGGGGCAAAGTTTCCTACTCGGTGGTGTGGCAATTTTTTCGTCAAGCCGCCCGAGGAAGTAAACGTAGCCGTATGTCGACTATGTGGCCAGAAAGTCAAGCGTGGCCAGGGGGCCCATGTTGGGACTACAGCGTTGCATCAGCATATGCAACGTCGCCATTCGGTGGCCTGGGAAAACCATGATAAAGATACGGCGGTTCTGCCTGCCCCAGCCCCCGCTCCATCACCCGCTCCGTTACTTGCTCCGTCACCCGACGTCAATCGCCCTCTATCAGCCAGTCAAGGCTCCAACACCTCTGCTGAGGGGAGTTGTCGGCTCGTTGGCATCTTCCCGCTCGTTCAGATGCTCCTTCTCCTGCTACTCCTCTTCTCGGATTCCGTCAGCAGTCTTTCTTGGAATCCGTTTCCAAGAGACAACAGTTTGCGAGCACGCACCCGACGGTGCAAAAGCTGAACGTCCTCCTGTCCAAGTTGCTGGTGCTGCAGTCCCTCCCTTTCCAACTGGTGGACTCAGCACCTTTCCGAGAAATGATGGCTTGTGCCGCGCGCGGTGGAGAGTGCCAAGCCGTCATTTCTTCGCCAAAAAGGCAGTGCCAGCCCTGCATTCACATGTAGAAGAGATGGTGGGCCAGTCTTTGAGCATGTCGGTCTCTGCCAAAGTGCACGGCACGCGCAGCGCCGACGTGTGGAGCTGTAACTACGGTCAGGGACAGTACATGTCATTTACGGCACACTGGGTGAACGTGGTGCCGGCACAGCCGCACCAGCAACTTGGACAGGTCACGACGCTTTTGCCTCCACGTTTGCACGTCCTTGGTCCAGCAAACATGTCCGCCTCTACCACCTCTTCTTCCGTGTCCTGTCCCACACAGCCGCCATTACCCCGACCCCCCTGTGCCAAGCAACGGTGTCCACGCTGTGCTCCCATTATGCCCCGACCGGCATATCACATGTGCAGGGCGCAAACGGTGTCACGATGTGCATACACATGTCAGGGCCGCAACCTGTCACAATGGCACACCTGGTATGCCTTGGCGAACGTAGTCACACAGGGGAGGAACTTCTGAGTGTCCACATGAACAGAGAAATCGACAGATGAAAATCCCATGTTGTGTGCCTGCTGGCAAACTTAAAATCGGACATTGCGAACGTAGACACATGGGGACAACGGAAATGAACAGAGAAATCGACAGATGGCTGTCTCTCCCGCGCAAACTGAAAATCGGGTTGACCGACAACGGAAAGAACATGGTGTCTGCTCTGCGTCAAGGAAGGTTGTGCCATGCGCCATGCATGGCTCACGTGTTCAATCTGGTTGTCAAGCGGTTCCTAAAATCCACCATCCCACTGCAAGACATCCTTAAAATGTCACGTAAACTTTGCATGCATTTCAGCCATTCCTACACCGCAAAGCACACCCTCCTTGAGCTGCAGCGGCAGAACGGAATTCCACAGCATCGCCTGATCTGCGACGTTGCAACAAGGTGGAATTCAACCCTACACATGTTAGACCGCCTTTACGAGCAGCGAAAGGCCATCACCGATTTCCTGATGTTACAAGCGGATAAAGGTACTCCCCTGTGTAACTTCGATGTCAGCCATTGGCAGCTCATGCGTGACACCTGCCGCTTGCTCAGGCCCTTTGAGGAGGCCACGCTATTCGTGAGTCGGCAGGACTATGGGATGAACGACGTCATTCCTCTGTTGCACGTCCTGGAACAAATGCTGTTAACAATGGCTGGTCAGGGTGCGGTAGACGTGGCGCACAGATCTCAACGCCACATGACCCCTGTGGGGGCAGGACAGGAAGAAGAGAGGAGGAGGTAGAGGAGGACATTTGTGCTCAGGAATTATTGAGTGAAATGGGTGGTTTTTCCACTCAGCGGACAGGAGTGGAGGAGCAGGAGGAGCATCTGGTAGAGGAGGAGGAGGAGGAGACAGAGGACCCAGACGCACCGTGGCAGTATGCTGTGGAGATGGAGGCAGGGAGTCCCTCGCATTCCTTGGCACAAATGGCCCATAGCATGCTCGGTTGCTTGCGTAGCGACAGCCGAATAATAACCATCAGACAGAGGGATGACTTTTGGCTGTCCACCTTGTTGGACCCTCGCTACCGTTCCAAAATGGTGGCCTTTTTTCACACCTGCTGAGAGGGAGGCCAAAATAACGTACTATAAAAAACCACCTATGTAGTCAGTTGGTCTCTGCCTTTGTGCGCCAACGTCCATCCTCAGACACTGTGGGCCCTGTGCGCTCGCGTTCCGCTGCCATGGCAGCAGGGGAGGGGTGGGGTGGTAGGAGCAGTGGCAGCTCCACCAGCAGCGGCTGCCTCAGTCTGCAGTCGATGATGAGTAGCTTTCTTCACCAGCGCAGTGAGGAAACTACTAACCAGCCCAGCAGCAGCAGCAGCATCAGGTGGACCTGGAGCAGGAGCTCAAACAACAGGCTTGGGCCTACTTGGACAGCACCCTGCCAACCGAGGTAGACAATCCCCTTGACTACTGGGCAACGAAACTTGACCTTTGGCCCCAACTAGCTGAATTTGCCCTTGAAAGGCTGTCATGCCCGGCCAGTAGCGTGGCATCGGAGCGCGTGTTTAGTGCGGCAGGAGGTATTGTAACTCCGCGGAGGACACGACTGTCCACTCAAAGTGTGGAGAGACTCACGTTTGTGAAAATGAATCAGGCGTGGATTAGTCTGGATTTCAAACCACCAGTTCCTGACACAACTGAATAAATCCACCATGAATCATGCCCCAAACATGTGCCACTTTCAGGTCTCCTCACACACTGCTGGTGTGTTCCATTTTTTGTCATAGGGTGCTGGCAGATTACGGGCCTCCCATAGCTGCTGCCAGGCCCCTAATCTGCCATGGGCCCCTATACCGCCTCCTCATGCTGCTGCCAGGTCCACAGTCTCTCATGGGTCCTTGTACGGCCTCCCATTGCTGCTGTCTCCATCGCCACACTCTGCCATGTGCCACTTTCAGGTCTCCTCACACTGCTGGTGTGTGTTCCATTTTTTGTCATAGGGTGCTGGCAGATTACGGGCCTCACATAGCTGCTGCCAGGCCCCTAATCTGCCATGGGCCCCTATACCGCCTCCTCATGCTGCTGCCAGGTCCAGAGTCTCTCTCATGCCATGTGCCACTTTCAGGTCTCCTCACACTGCTGGTGTGTTCAATTTTTTGACATAGGGTGCTGGCAGATTACGGGCCTCCCATAGCTGCTGCCAGGCCCCTAATCTGCCATGGGCCCCTGTACCGCCTCCTCATGCTGCTGCTGCCAGGTCCAGAGTCTCTCATGGGTCCCTGTATGGCCTCCCATTGCTGCTGTCTCCCATCGCCTCACTCTGCCATGTGCCACTTTCAGGTCTCCTCACACACTGCTGGTGTGTTCAATTTTTTGTCATAGGGTGCTGGCAGATTACGGGCCTCCCATAGCTGCTGCCAGGCCCCTAATCTGCCATGGGCCCCTATACCGCCTCCTCATGTCCCTGTACGGCCTCCCAGGTCCTCCAGTCTCTCATGCCATGTGCCACTTTCAGGTCTCCTCACACTGCTGGTGTGTTCAATTTTTTGACATAGGGTGCTGGCAGATTACGGACCTCCCATAGCTGCTGCCAGGCCCCTAATCTGCCATGGGCCCCTGTACCGCCTCCTCATGCTGCTGCCAGGTCCAGAGTCTCTCATGGGTCCCTGTACGGCCCCATTGCTGCTGTCTCCCATCGCCTCACTCTGCCATGTGCCACTTTCAGGTCTCCTCACACTGCTGGTGTGTTCAATTTTTTGTCATAGGGTGCTGGCAGATTACGAGCCTCCCATAGCTGCTGCCAGGCCCCTAATCTGCCATGGGCCCCTATACCGCCTCCTCATGCTGCTGCCAAGTCCAGAGTGTGTCATGGGTCCCTGTACGGCCTCCCATTGCTGCTGTCTCCATCGCCACACTCTGCCATGTGCCACTTTCAGGTCTCCTCACACTGCTGGTGTGTTCAATTTTTTGACATAGGGTGCTGGCAGATTACGGGCCTCCCATTGCTGCTGCCAGGCACGTAATCTGCCATGGGCCCCCATACCGACTCCTCATGCTGTGACGTTGCAACAAGGTGGAATTCAACCCTACATATGTTAGACCGCCTTTACGAACAGCGAAAGGCCATCACAGATTTCCTGATGTTAAAAGCGGATAAAGGTACTCCCTGTGTAACCTAGATGTCAGCCATTGGCAGCTCATGCGTGACACCTGCGCTTGCTCAGGCCCTTTGAGGAGGCCACGCTATTCGTGAGTCGGCAGAACTATGGGATGAACGAGGTCATTCCTCTGTTGCACGTCCTGGAACAAATGCTGTTAACAATGGCTGGTCAGGGTGCGGTAGACGTGGCGCACAGATCTCAACGCCACATGACCCCTGTGGGGGCAGGACAGGAAGAAGAGGAGGAGGTAGAGGAGGACATTGGTGCTCAGGAATTATTGAGTGAAATGGGTGGTTTTTCCACTCAGCGGACAGGAGTGGAGGAGCAGGAGCATCTGGTAGAGGAGGAGGGAGGAGACAGAGGACCCAGACGCACCGTGGCAGTATGCTGTGGAGATGGAGGCAGGGAGTCCCTCGCATTCCTTGGCACAAATGGCCCATAGCATGCTCGGTTGCTTGCGTAGCGACAGCCGAATAATAACCATCAGACAGAGGGATGACTTTTGGCTGTCCACCTTGTTGGACCCTCGCTACCGTTCTAAAATGGTGGCCTTTTTCACACCTTTTTTTTTCCATTTTGTCATAGATTGCTGGCAGATTACAGGCCTCCCATAGGTGCCGCCAGGCCCCCAAATCGGCCATGGGCCCCAGTACCGCCTGGTCACACTGCTGCTGGGCCCACAGTGTGACCTGGGTCCCTGTACGGCCTCCCATTGCTCCCACTCTGCCATGTGCCACTTTGAGGTCTCCTCACACTCCTGCGGTTTTCCATTTTGTGTCATAGGTTGCTGGCAGATTACAGGGCCTCCCATAGCTGCCGCCAGGCCCCAAATCGGCCATGGGCCCCCGTACCGCCTGGTCAAGCTGCTGCTGGGCCCACAGTGTGACCTGGGTCCCTGTACCGCCTCCCATTGCTCCCACTCTACCATGTGCCACTTTGAGGTCTCCTCACACTCCTGCGGTTTTCCATTTTGTCATAGGTTGCTGGCAGATTACAGGCCTCCCATAGGTGCCGCCAGGCCCCACATCGGCCATGGGCCCCCGTACCGCCTGGTCACGCTGCTGCTGGTCCCACAGTGTGACCTGGGTCCCCGTACCGCCTCCCATTGCTCCCACTCTGCCATGTGCCACTTTGAGGTCTTCTCACACTCCTGCGGTTTTCCATTTTGTCATAGATTGCTGGCAGATTACAGGCCTCCCATAGGTGCCGCCAGGCCCCAAATCTGCCATGGGCCCCCGTACCGCCTGGTCACGCTGCTGCTGAGCCCACAGTGTGACCTGGGTCCCTGTACCACCTCCCATTGCTCCCACTCTGCCATGTGCCACTTTGAGGTCTCCTCACACTCCTGCGGTTTTCCATTTTGTCATAGGTTGCTGGCAGATTACAGGCCTCCCATAGGTGCCGCCAGGCCCCAAATCGGCCATGGGCCCCCGTACCGCCTGGTCACGCTGTTGCTGGTCCCACAGTGTGACCTGGGTCCCTGTACCGCCTCCCATTGCTCCCACTCTGCCATGTGCCACTTTCAGGTCTCCTCACACTCCTGCTGGTTTCCATTTTGTCATAGGTTGCTGTATGGCCTCCCATATCTGCTGCCTCCACCGCCACACTGTGGCTCCAAACACTGGTTTTGGCCCCGTGACTGGCCAAATGAATGAAGTGTGCGGTGATTCTAAGATCGACGGCACTCATCTGCATGTCATACTGACTGACAGTATTATTTCTCTTCCCCAGCAGACTCCAAGGGCATTTAAATTAAAGGTACAGTGTTCTGCACTAATATTAAGTCTCTCTGAAGCCTAGAAACACCCTTTTTAAAGTTAAATTCACAGCGAATATATTCGACTCGAATCGAATATTTTCCACAAATTCACGGAATCGAATTTTTGAATACTTCGCTCATCTCTAATAATAATCCCTACTCATAGGGTTATACACCACCTACAGGTGATTGGACACTGGCAAAATAACAGGAAGTCCCTTCCTATATAACCCTTCCATACAAGAAGGACCTTGGCTTTTTTTGCCATTGTCAGAAGTTGATGGTCTCTGCTGTGTAGCTCTCTGCATGATGTTACCAGATTCTCAACAGTTCCAACTGGGATGTGGAGAATGGTCCTATAGGGATTCATTCCTACAGTTATTCTCATTTAGAAAACTGCTACCTGGACCCCTGCACCGGACAGAGAGGACGAGATGTGGGGACAGCCTGTAATGTATTCGAACAGGATCTTGAGTTTATGGAACCTTGCACATTGATGTATTGCCAAGGTGTGGTCCAGTAGGTTGCTATAAACGTCCAGGATAATGAATCCTAGCATGGGAGATCCTTAAGGCTCATCATAAGGGGTAAAAATTGGATCCCTTCCCCTGGGAAGGGGAGGGGCACTGAGGCTGGACTAGTAGCCCTGTTGGTAATTGGCTAGTTTGCCCCTCCCCCTCCCCTCTGCCCTACGGTACATGAACAGTAGGGTTAGGGAATTGACCCCGTGGGATTATTTGCTGTTTTTACTTGTTCAATATATTTATTGTTGGAGAAGTGGCTGCTGATGTGGTATCATCTTGTGTCCCTGCTTTTGGTAACACTGCCTGGCCTGCACCGTGCTCCCTCCAGGATGTGACAGCACCACAATGAGGAGGAATTAAGGAATCCTGGCTGCTTTCCAGGCCGCTCCATCACCACGTTTCAGTGGCAGTGCTGAGAAGCAGCCTGGGTGCCTCCAGGTGCCATTACAGAGGTGGGGTGTTATGGCAGAAGCAATACTGCCTGCTTTGTAACAGCATCAGGATAACCTGGTGGCACAGGAAAGACCACAGCGGCTTCAGCTATGGAAGTGACACTCCCCAGTTAACACTGACATCCCAAAGTATAGATACAGTTGAAGCAATGTTTATTCTCGACACTCCCATCCTCATCGGGCCTCCAGGGTTATGTGAGCACACCTGTGGAAGATGGTGGGGATGCTGGAGTCAGTCTCCTAGAGTAACCTGTGCGCTGTTGGTGGTTGCACAGTGCACTCTCAACTGACTGGGATTGTGCCATTCCTGGTGTGAGCAGGGCATATGTTTCACAGATGGCAGAGAAGTGGGGACACGGGGGGATGGGTCCCTAATACCTCAGTCAGGTAGGAAAGAACCTAGGAGTGATCCCCTGGTACCGTTCCCCAGAGGGTCAATGTATGCTTTGAGGTTCTGACTTTCTTCTCTTATCAGGTACCTCCACTACCTCAGGGGCACCTTTCCTCCAGTTCCTCTGTGACAAAAGAAGAGTTTTTGCTTGCATTCCAGGAACCATCATGCTTGTGAAAGTTGGCTTTTCCTTCCCTCCTTGCATATTTTTAGGGGAGGAGGAACTTTCAGGAGATGATGCTGAAATAGACTACAGCATAGTGTACCTGAGGATATGGAGGCAGAAGATTCAGTTTTCCAAGGACTTTGTGCCAGACTCATAAAATCTTCAGGCAATTTCTTGAGGATGTGGTATGCATGGATCTTAAGTTTTCTCTTCTTTTCTCAGAAAGCTCCACCCAGGGGCGGACTGACCATTTGGAAACTCAGGCACTGCCCGAGGGCCCGGGGGTCAGTAGGGGGGCCCCATGAGATGCCCCTGGTACCTTTTTCATAGGTTTTTTTTTAGTTTGGGCAAGGACACAGGAGCCCCATGATCCCCTATTGCCCGGGGGGCCCCATGAGTTGTCAGTCAGCCCCTGGCTCCACCCCTGGGTCATAACAGGCACCATAAGGTCCTCATAGTTCCCTGTTCATCCTCACCTTAAGGAAATTTTGTATGCGAGCTGTGTTCATCTGACCATTCACTATGTAGTGGTATATGCCCTCTGTAGATGTGACAATCTCTTGTCTAAGTGAAAGTCTTATGTGACCGGTGGACAACCATTACGGTACTTATGGATGTTGACATCCTTAAGTACCATAATGATACAAACATCTACAGACTTTGTTGAAACTGTTTACCTTGATGGGTGCAGCCTTGCAGCTGGCAGTTGTGGCTAGCAGAGTCTGCCAAAACCTTAAGGTGAAGCTTCACCAGAGGGTTGGATGCCTTGAGTAGTGATACCAAGTTGAGAGAATGTCTGAAGAATTCTCTCATGCCCCCCTTCACTGTGGAGGCCTTGAGGTTTCTAGCCAACAATTTGCTCCTTTTGGACTATTGTATATACACCAGCATTTTGATAATTGCATGCCTAGAAGTATCTGGCCAAGATTGTGGTCTGCAGAGTTACTTAGCAAAGAAGCTGCTGTAATAATTCTACATTTAATGGGGAATGTTTGTTTGGGCCTGATCTGGTTTTATATCCAGAGGTATTCAGGCTGTATTCAGTTTTTTGTTGTTATATTTTGGAAAGTAGGGAAAGCATGTGACTCAGTGATCTGCCACTCCTGTTTCTTCCTCCACATGGTAATCATTTCATTGTTCTCTGGCTGTGACTTATAGGTTGAAAACTCAATTTGAGTTCCCTAAGATGTCCTGGGCCTCTCAGCTAGCAACGTTGTTTGGGGGGGGGCATAGAGGACAAGTGAGTGTGTTGTACAGGGCTGTAAGCCGTGTACCAGGGTGGGCTCCCCAGGATACAGTGAAGTCACGAACGAGGAAAGCAACCCCAACACCAGCTTTTGTCATAACAGAATTTTACTTAGATGTGGCAAATAAACACAACCACAAATGCTGGAACATACAACAAATTTACATACACCCAGTCCAAAGGCTGAGACCCTTGTGCTGCACAGCACGGCGCCTCCTGATGGATGAAGGTAGAAAGTTTAGTAATTTACCTACTGGGGGGCACAACTAAGCTGCCAATCCTTACCTGTTATTACCCTAAAAGAGCAGGAATCAGTGTATGGGGGTACGGTATGGGCTAGCCTGCGGTGCAGCACAACAGTTTTACAATCTTACACAAATCTACAGTATTCCCCCTCCCATAACTGGTCCTGTAGCACGTGCCTGAGTATTCCTTCTGAGCAAAACACCAGTCTGGCTTGAGTTTGTAGGATTTTATCAGCTCTCCAATGTGAAATGTCACTTTAAGTTATGGAGTCCTTCCAATAATCAGTAATAACACTTGTGGCCTGACACAAACAGAGACACTAACTAACGAAGGCCTGGACTCAGTCTCTAGGCACCAACACTGAAATGAGGTGCGTGCAGGATCTTACCGACCCGGGTCTGTATTACAGCCGATGGTGACTCTGAACAGAAGAAATGTTGATCCTTCACAAGCATGCGATGTCATCAGCCTTTGAGGCAGCGATCTTCCTTTCTCTGAACAGGATCAACGTCTTGAACACCATCAGCTTCACTTAGCTGCAGTTCTCACCCTGGAAGCCAACGGATTCTCTGCTCACATGGCTCTTTTCCTTCACCATCATCAAAAACATGGCTGCAGTCTCTCTTCCTGTTCACTGAGCTCTCCTGTGTAAACCCCCCCCCCCCTTCCGGAATATAGAAATAGCTATGCAGTCTGGAGCTGTGTTAGAAACAGTGACATCTTGTGGCCAAACTGCATAACGTCACTCAGAACGTTCTCTAATTTACTTCACACAATATTCAAACAATGACAACTGTTTCCCCATCTTACAGGGCTACAAGCTCAGTTTCAGAGCTTTCCTCATCCACAATTCACGCTTTTAAATATTTTTTTAATCTGCAAGGCTATTCCCATCTTGAATGTGCTTTGGGTTGTTAGGATTAGCTGAGGTTGACTGTTTTATTCATTAGTTGGATATCCTTTGTACTTCTTGAAGGCCCAAGAAAAGCTTCCACATCATATCTTCCATCCTTGGTCCAAAGTGGAAGCTCCACCATTTTTTGGAGGAGGAGTGTAGGTACCTCCTGGGCTATTCATCATCAGACTTCGGTAGCTCAAGCTGTAAGCTGCTACTTGATCTTTGGGTTGTATTTTTACAAAGTTTTCTACTGCTTGGATGTTGCTGAAGATGCTGCCTTGGTTGCAGAGTATTGCGGGCATCTGTATGAGGTCCTAGCCTATTCTGGTTAAGTTGTTTGGGGCCTGTGGGCTTGTTGCTGTATTGTCCTCTTCTCATTCAGTGCTTTGGAAAATAGATTTTTGACGTACCTGGAAAATCCATTTCTTGTAGTAAACCAAAGGACAAAGAGGTCCCTCTCCTCTATGGTTCATGGCTTGCTACAAAACTGAGACCCTTCCTTTATATGAGGGGTTATAAAGGGGAGATCTCCTGTTTTTCTTTCAGTGCCCAATCACCTTTAGGTGGCACATAGTCCTATGAATACAGATTAATAAGGCTGTTATGTGTCCCATGATGCACCCCAAAAACTACATTTTACAGATCGAGTCATCCAGTTTTAAAGTGTTACTAAACCCACAACAGTAAAATCAGTCTGTAGATGCAGTAAAGCATGCTTGTTATACTCACTGTGGAACCAAAGGGGTTAATCCTCTGCATTGTGTAAAAAACACTGTTTGATCCTGACGTCTCCAATCCTCTCCTTCTTTCAGTGTCCCCCTCTTATCTCCTGACAAGACATATCATGTGGAGTCATTCTGCACATGCTCAGTTTGGTGTGTATTGCTAGAGAGGTTTTTTTTTTTTTTTTGGGGGGGGGGGGGTGCATGTGATCAGCACAGGGCCAATCAGTGTTGTCAAGACAGAGGTCTGCAGTTCTGCATCCTCCTAGAGCAAAATGAAAACTCCTCCTACAAGCTTTAACCAGTGCTCTGCTGAACACTGATAGAAGTCACAAGACTGCTCTGACTGCTGATGAGAAAATGTATTTAGCAGTTTATATTTACTAAAATAATTGCACTTCCATGTTGTGTGTACTGTGCGAGACCCGATATAGTGAATGCAGGGTCCGGGGAGAGCGACTATAGTGAATGCAGGGTCTGGGGAGAGTGGATATAGTGAATGCAGGGTCCGGGGAGAGCGGATACAGTGAATGCAGGGTCCGGGGAGAGCGGATATAGTGAATGCAGGGTCCGGGGAGAGCGGATACAGTGAATGTAGGGTCCGGGGAGAGCGGATATAGTGAATGCAGGGTCCGGGGAGAGCGGATATAGTGAATGCAGGGTCCGGGGAGACCGGATATAGTGAATGCAGGGTCCAGGGAGAGCGGATATAGTGAATGCAGGGTCCGGGGAGAGCGGATATAGTGAATGCAGGGTCCGGGGAGAGCGGATATAGTGAATGCAGGGTCTTGGGGAGAGCGGATATAGTGAATGCAGGGTCTGGGGGAGAGCGGATATAGTGAATGCGGGGTCTGGGGAGAGCGGATATAGTGAATGCAGGGTCTTGGGAGAGCAGATATAGTGAATGCAGGGTCCATGGAGACCAGATATAGTGAATGCAGGGTCTGGGGAGACCACATATAGTAAATGCAGGGTCTGGGGAGAGCAGATATAGTGAATGCAGGGTCCATGGAGACCAGATATAGTGAATGCAGGTTTTGGGGAGATTGGATATAGTGAATGCGGGGTCCGGGGAAAGCGGATATAGTGAATGCAGGGTCCAGGGAGAGCGGATATAGTTTATGCAGGGTCCGGGGAGAGTGGATATAGCAAATGCAGGGTCCGGGGAGAGTGGATATAGTGAATGCAGGGTCCGGGGAGACCAGATATAGTGAATGCAGGGTCCGGAGAAATCAGATATAGTGAATGCAGGGTTTGGGGAGGGCGGATATAGTGAATGCAGGGTCTGGGGAGACCGGATATAGTGAATTCAGGGTCCGGGGAGATCGGATATAGTGAATGCAGGGTCTGGGGAGACCGGATATAGTGAATGCAGGGTCTGGGGAGACCAGATATAGTGAATGCAGGGTCCGGGAGACCGGATATAGTGAATGCAGGGTCCGGCAAAATCAAATATAGTGAATGCAGGGTCCGGGGAAATCAGATATAGTGAATGCAGGGTCCGGGGAGACTGGGTATAGTGAATGCAGGGTCCGGGGAGACCGGATATAGTGAATGCAGGGTCCGGCAAAATCAAATATAGTGAATGCGGGGTCCGGTGAAATCAGATATAGTGAATGCAGGGTCCAGGGAGAACGGGTATATTGAATGCAGGGTTCGGGGAGAGCAGATATAGTGAATGCAGGGTCTGGGGAGACCGGATATAGTGAATGCGGGGTCCGGGGTTTAGTAACACTTTAACATATTTATTTATTTGCTTTATTAACCTCTTCCATACCGGGCACTTTTACCCCCTTCCTGCCCCCAGGCCATTTTTCAGGTTTCAGCGCTCTCACACTTTGACAATTGCGCAGTCATACATTGTACCCAAACTAAAACTTTATCATTTTCTTCACACAACTAGAGCTTTATTTTGGTGGTATTTAATCACCGCTGGGGTTTTTATTTTTTGCTAAATTAACAAAAAAATCTGAAAATTTTGAAAATAAAACGCTTTTCTTTGTTTCTGTTATAAAAGTTTGCAAATAAATAATCGTTCTTCATAAATTTAGGCCAAAATGTATTCTGCTAGATGTCTTTGGTGAAAATAACCCAAATTACGATGTATTTTTTAGTTTGTAGGAAACTATGGTATAGATCTGAATATTGACCAATCCTGAAATACTGACACCCAATCTAATTTCTTGAGGTCCAAGAATGACAGAACAGAACAGATATCCTCCAAATGATCCCTTTTTGCAGAGTAGACAGTCTGACGTACTTCATAACAGGCATGGCGAGTTTTTTGAAGTGTTATTTTTTTGTCATAATTTTTTGGAAAATGGAAAAATGTAAAAAAAAATTTTCACAATTTCTTTTTAGATACTGTCACCAGTGCAGTACAGCGTCATCATATAACTGACGTGGTGGTGATCAGGGACACTGACTGGTGACAGTATGAAAAAAAATATATCTTTTTTTTCATTTTTTATTACTTTTTTAATTTTTTTTAAGATTTTTTTTTCATATTTCATGTTCAAAGTAGTACAATGTTACCATAGTAACATTGTACTACTTTAGGGAAGTGATCAGTATTTTTTTTTTTTCTTACACAATTTGCTTATAGCAAGCATTTACCTGAAAGACATCGATTCATTCAGGGTTTTTTTTTTTTGTGCTTAGCTGTGATTTGGCCACGGCTAATCACATGACACGGAAAGAGGTTAAATTAAATATTAGTTTTGTAAATCTAATTTTTAATGTAAAATATTTCTTCAATTAGCATCTAGCACAGCAGGATTTTTTTCTAAAGGATCCCCCCCAGCTGTACATGTAATATTTACATGATTTACACAAGGGGGGCTGATAAGTAAAGCTTTAATCTAGAACTTTTCCCCATCTCCTCTTTCCCATGATGATGTCAGTTGTGATGAAAGCATGGGGCGGGGCTTACGATCTGACATCACGGCACATGTATGTAGAGCAGCGCAGTACGATGAGCTTTCTGTTTGCTGTTCACCTGTAAGTATGTTTCTTAAATAATCCCAGATCTTTTATACGGAATTATGTCGTGTTTTGTGGACATTCGAGAGTTGATCTGAAGAGCAGTGTGTCCCAATTTCTGGGGCTCTATTTTCAGTTACCACCTACCGAATGTTGGGGGGCAATATAATAAGGGGTCTCATCTTCTGGTAAGAGGCGTATATTTCCGTGGTGGCAGTGATGGCGCATTCTCAGATGTTTTTTCACTTGGTGTTGGAGGAATCCATTTGCGCTAATGTTTTCACCGTGGGGACGTTTTACATAAGACTGATTATTTTGCGCTCTTTTTGCACAGGTTGCTTTGCGTATTAATACATTTTTTATATATTTAAAGTGACAGCGTTACATCTGAGTTTCCTTATTCAATATTTGTGTTGATTCAGTTTTAGACTCTGAGTTATAGTTGTCAGAGTACAAAAGGTGAAGGTATAAAGTCTCAGGGTACGGGACAATCATGTATTAAGACATTATAAAGTGTGTTGGTCAAATAGCAAAGAAAGACAAACTCGGCTCCATACAGAAACGTGGTTCAGAATCAACACAACAATTCAGTGCTACTGCCTAACAAAGTACATCAAGCAATGCTTCTTACAGAGTGGTGAGGATCCAAGCCTGTAGAATGAAGGCTTTCAAGAGACTATGGGGATGATTTACTAAAGGCAAATAGACTGTGCACTTTGCAAAATGCAGTTGCACTCTACAAGGTCAGTTACTCCAGAGCTTAGTAAATGAGGTGAAGCTTCCCTTTGCCAAGAATACCCAATCACATGCAAGGAAAAAAAAACAGCATTTTTGCTTGCACATGATTGGATAATGGAAGTCAGCTGAGCTTCTGATCATTTACTAAGCTCTGGAGCAACTGCATCTGCAGAGTGCAATAGGAATTTACAAAGTGCACAATCCAATTGTCTTTAATAAATAAACTCACAGTCTAGGTGGTTTGAGAGAAAGAAGAGGGAGGGGGAGGGTAAGGGGAGTCCCGAGGGTCCAAAGGGGGGACCAGATTCTAAGGTGAGCAAGAAGTAGCACAAAGCAAAAGCAGAAATGTTAAGTTAGCCTTTGCTATGGATTGTTTGGTGGCTGTGGTCACATGGAAAAGTATTATTTATTTCATTATTTCAGGTATTTATATAGCGTCATCAATTTGAACAGCGCTTTACATATATATTGTACATTTACATCAGTCCCTAACCCTCAAGGGGCGTACAATCTAAGGTCCCTAACTCACATTCATACATACACATACTAGAGACAATTTTAGACAGGAGCCAATTCACCTACCAGCATGTCTTTGGAGAGTGGGAGGAAACACATGCAGGCACAGGGAGAACATGCAAACTCCAGGCAGGTGGTGCCATGGTTGGGATTTGAACCAATGACCCGAGTACTGCCAGGTGGAAGTGCTAACCATTTAGTCACTGTGCTGCCAGGGCCACTGATAAGAGGGTACCATCAGTCCTTCTGTAATGGGCCTGGGCCCTATTAGTTCAGCAAGGGGCCTGGGCAGCTTAGGCTGGCAAGTTGAACTGGATAGTCCTATTTTTTACTTTGTGACGCCTCCCATGTTCACTGTTTAAAAAGCCAGTTATAGACCTGGGTAGGTGACCAGTTTTTTCTTTGTTGATTTTGGAGGTTCAGTGGGTGCATGGAACACCCTGGCTGCCGTCGTGCTACATGCTGGATGTCAGGTGCTCTCCCATGATTTTAATGAGGGGTGGACTCCCTCAGGTTCACCTGCCCTTGTTTCTATCCATTTAAAAGCATGTGCCTCCATTGTGAGGACTCTCAAGATTTATAGAGTTAGGACCACAGACACTCAGGGTGCCGTGATGTGGCTCTGTGGCTTATGTATGTATTTGCAAATGTGTGCTAACTAAACCCCTGTTTTTAAACGCATGTTCTTAGACAGGCTCATTTGGTTTTTGATAGTTGGCTAACTGGCTGGCAGTTTGAACTGGCTTTCTTATCCCCCTCTTTTGATAAGTTATACTTTATCCATGTTCCTTGCCGACAATAGCCATTATTAGACTGGGGTAGGCTGGCAAGTTGAACTGGATAGTCCTATTTTTTACTCTGTCTCACTTTGCCTTTCTGCTAAATGTGCAGCTGATCCATAGCCTCCTGTCATTCTCTCGCAGCACGGCTCAGCTCTCTGATGTTAGCTCTGCTTCCCCGCATCCCTTTCTATTTATCCCGGTAAGTTTGTTTCTCACCCCCCTCCAGATTCTTGCCCTACTCCATCTCCCTGTCATATACCGCCTCTCATCCCTGAAATCACGTTCCAGTCTTTCTCTCTTCTCAGTCCCATTGATTGTGCCCAGGTTGGTCTCCATGCAGTCTCAGTCCTTCACTCGTGTACCTCCTGTACTCCTACTCTCATCTGATCTCCATCCTGTTCCTCCATCGGCCCAGCCTGTATATTCTTCTCTGCTCTCCCCCCTTCCCTGACACAGTCCCAGCCATAGATGGCCTTTATCTCATCTAGCAGGACTCAGTGTTTCTCCAGCTGGGCTTCCCACTCCTGTCTCCTAGTCTGGTTCCCCCCTCAGTTCACTGCTACAAATCTCTCATTCCCCTATCCAGTGCAACTTTGCTTCTTCTCCCCCTTTACACTGTCATCAGGGCCGTGGATAAAGGGGTACCACCAGTCCTCCTGTATGGGGCCCAGGCCAGCAAGGGACCCAGGCAGCTGGGTGAATTGGATGTGGGCAGGGAGGGTGATGGGTATGATGGAGTGGCAATTACTGGAACTGATCCCCTGTACGGCTCTCTGCAGTAGCTGAAAGCTGGCTTCTTCTCCTCTCCCTCTCGCTGGCTTTCAGCTGCTGCAGAGATTGCTGTACAGGGGATCGGTTCCAGTAATTGCTGTCCACCACACTCATCGCCCTACCTGTGGTACATTTCCTCCTGCTGCCCATGCCCCCTGTGTCCCCCCACCCTACAGCGCTGCCAGGTTCCCTCCTCACCTTGCCACCAGCAGCTGCAAACACACAATAGGATCCTTCAGGGTGGAGATTGGGGGAAGGGTCCAGTAAATATGTCTCATCTCCTTTCTTTCCTCAATGAACACAATAAGTGATAGGTTCTGATCACCCACTGTGTTCATAACTGAAGCATAGTAAACTGCATTTTTTGGGGGGGAGAAGGTGCCCTGTCAGGTTGGCTGTATGGGGCCCCATTGTTTCTAGCAGCAGCCCTGACTGTCATCACCCATTACAGACTCATTTCCCTCTACATATCAATGTGTCACTGCTCAGCTACTTCTATTTAACCCTTTACTAACTGATCTGGTTAACCTCCCTAGCGGTATGATTATGTCCATATTTCTGTGCTCAAAGCGGTACATTTTTTGCATTGAAATATGTAGTTTTTTTATTGTAGGCCTGTAATTTTTAGAAATAACTCACTGAAATCTGTCCGAACAAGAGTCTAGTAAACATCCCGGGTAGGATAAAATCTGAAACACAAAATAGTAAATTATAATTTAATAAATAATCATAATATAATAATACATTTATTTCAATAATATAATCAAACCAAAAACACTGAAATGTGAAATATAGCGCCAAGTTCGCACATCGCTGAGCAAAGTCACTCTAAACAAAGTCGAATTGTTTTCAGTATCTGATGAGGAATTTCCCCCACCAATCATTATCACTCAATTCTGCAAGTGGTTCTGATTTACTATCGCTGTTCTCTAGCTGGTCTAAAACCGCTTTTGACCTAAAGGGACGCTTTTTGGATGCCACGGACATTTCTCAGTTTCCAGGCAGAAAGAACAGTAAAAATGCAGGCAGGGCGCAGGACAAAGCATTCGGGACAAAATGGTTTGATACAGGAATGTTATACTATGAGATTTTAGTGTATTTAGTTTGGCATAATCGCAAGCTCCAGTGCCCCCGCCAAATCCGCCGCCATCCACCCGGTAGAGAAGTCTGGTGCATCCCCCAGAGGTCCTCCCAACACCCAGAAGGGGTGCTGGGAGCTCTGTCCCTCCAGCGGAGCCCCGGCGACTCGCGGCCTACCATGGTCCCTGAAGCCGAGGCCTTTCCTGCCGGCCGCGGCGAACCGCGGAGGACCGTGAACCACGGCCCGCTCTGGGCTCCGTAGCATCCCCTGGAGGCTCTCCCAACACTCAGAAGGGGTGCTGGGAGCTCTGTCCCTCTGGCGGAGCCCCAGGGACTTGCGGCCTACCACGGCCCCTGGAGCCGCGGCCGTGAACCGCGGAGGACCGCGGCCAACCCCGCTCCAGAGGAGATGCCACTACCGACCCCGTCGATACCCTCACCAGCCGCTCCTAAGGTCCTGCTATCGCCCAGGAGGGGTACTGGGCACTGTGTCCCCTGCGGCCCACAGCTGCCTTCTAAGCCCTCGCCACTACCCTACGCCTAAACCAGGATGCCGCCGTCCGCGCCAGCGAGAGGGGAGCTACCACCACTACCTCCCCTACCTACAGCGGCCGCCGAGAGAAGGGAAGCAGCAACCACCTCCACCGGCACTGAGAGGATATCCGCGCCAGCGAGAGGGGAGCTACCACCACCGCCTCCCCTACATACAGCCGCCGCAGAGCGAAGCGAAGCAGCAACCACCCCCACAGACACCGAGAGGGTAAGCCACCACCGGCACCAAGAGGGTAAGCCACCACTACCACATCTGCTTCCCTGCTCCTTACCGTGTGTACCACACAGCCATGCCCCTTCCACCACTCAGCCCCGGGCCCCATCCAATCCGGCGGAGACGAGCTTGCCTCCAGCACCCCCTGACACCGGGCCATACAACTCCCAATCGCCAGACCCTACTGCTCCCACAGACGCTGGGCCCCTTAGCACCCTCATTCACTGGCCCCCAGCATTCACACGCACTGGCCCACAACACCCCTGACGCCGGGCCCTACTGCGCCTACCAACGCCTAGCCCACTCCACCTCCAGACGTCGGCCTACACCACCTCCTGAAGCCGGGCCTTTAGCACCCCCTGACGCCGGGCCCTCTGCACCTCCTGACGCCGGGCCCTCTGCACCTCCCGACGCCGGGCCCTCTGCACCTCCCGACGCCGGGCCCTCAGCACCTCCAGACACTGAGTCGTCAGCATCCCCAGATGCCGTGCCCTACAAAACCCCCAGACACCGCGCCCTACAGCTTGTCCAGTCGCTGAGCCACTGTACCCACCGATGCTGTGCCACAGCACCCACGGACACCGGCCTACAGCACCCGCAGACTGCAACCAGCCAGCTGCTGATCCAGCCGCCCACCCACTCTCTCTCTCCTCCCACAGATGGACACTGATGAACTCCGCCATGACATGACAGACTCTCCGCTTCATCACGCCCTGATGTGAAACCTCTCACCTCCCTGATCTGACCAGCACTCCGCTCACCATAGCATGCCACCTGCACTCCTCTCCTCCTCGTATTCCTCTTCTCCATTCCCAAAATCGCCTCCCTCTACCCCCCTACTCCCCCAAAACAGCTCTACATTGCTCCTTCACTTCTCCCCACTACGGCTCCCACCACTTCCTCCTAATACTCCACTCTCCCGCTGACCCACACACCACCACTAGCGGATCCACACGCTCCTGCACATCCCGTTCCCATGCCACCTTCCTCACCCTTCTCCTAACCGCCGGTGACATCTCCCCGAACCCTGGCCCCCCACTCCCTCTCTAGGCACCCTCCTGCTTCCATCAGCCGCCACAACCACCTCAACCTCATACCCGTCCCCCTCCTCCCCGCATCCACCCCTCCTCTCTCGGTTGCACTCCTGAACGCCCATTTGGTTTGCAACAAGCTCACCGCCATCCATGACCTCTTTGTCTCCCACTCCCTCAACCTCCTAGCGGTCACCGAAACCTAGATCCAACCCACCGACTCCACCTCCCCTGCAGCACTCACCTATGGAGGCCTCATCTGGACCCACTCACCCAGACTGAGTAGTCGCAGAGGCGGTGGGGTCCGCATGCTCCTGTCACTGCTGAGCACCTTCCAGGTCCTCCCTAACCCCCCCTATCCTTCTCCTCCTTCGAGGCCCACTGCAGCTGGTTCTTCTCTCCCACACCTTTGAGGATTGCAGTAATCTACCGGCCTCCTGGATCCGTATCCCTCTTCCTGGACGACTTTGCCGCCTGTCTTCCATTCTTCTTCTCCTATGAGCTACCCACCATCATCCTCGGGGACTTCAATATCCCCATCAACGTCAACAACCCGGCTACTTCCCAACTCCTCCTCCTAACCTCTTTTTGCACTCACACAGAGCACACAGTCCTCCACCCACACTGATAGAAACACCCTGGACCTCATCTTCTCCCACCTCTGCACCCCCCACAACTTCACTAACACCCCCTTCCCCCTCTCTGACCACCACCTCTTCACATTTTCTATCTCCCCCCTCCTCTAACTCCACCCCAAGCACCAAACCATCACCTGCCGTAACCTATGTAACCTGAAACCGGCCCATCTCCACTCAGCAGCTGACCGTTTGTGCGCCAGTATCCTTTCACTGTCATGCCCTGACCTGGCCACTACCACGTACAATGACTCACTGTCAGCTGCCCTAGACTCCCTGGCACCCCTAACCACGCATAACATCAGACCCCGACCGCTTCAACCCTGGCAGAATGACCATACAAAATGTTTCAAACGACGCAGTCGCACGCTAGAGCGATTATGGTGCAAAACCAGATCCCCTCGTGCGTTCTCTCTCTACAAATCCGCCTTCCTCACCTACACCACCTCCCTCCACACCGCCAAGCAAGCCTATTTTGTAACCCTCATCAACACCCTGTCTACCTGTCCTCGCCTGCTCTTCTCCACTTTCAAATCCCTGCTCCCCCCCCCCCCCCACCTCCACTCAGTACCTCACTCACCGCCCACGGGATTGCCAATCATTTTCAAAACAAGACTGACGCACATAAGGACATTGTCAATTCACACTCTACCTCTCCACCTAGCCTCCCTCCCTCCATCACCCCCTCAACTCTCCCCTCCTCTGACCTCGCAACCGCACTGCACCCCACCATACCTAACGCCCCGCACACTACAATCTCCCCAACACTCCGCTCCTTCAGCCCTGCTACCACTGAGGAGGTCTCTAAGGTCTTCACTGAAGCCCGCCTCACCACTTGCCCCCTGGACCCTATCCCCTCACAACTCCTCCAGTCAACCCCCTCCTCCATCATTCGCTCCCTCACCCACATCTTCAATCTCTCCCTCTCTACTGGCACATTCCCCTCCACCTTAAAGCACGCACACATCACCCCCATACTCAAAAAACCCTCCCTTGACCCCACGGACCTAAACAACCTTAGACCCATCTCCCTGCTGCCATTCACTTCCAAGCTCCTTGAGCGCCTTGCCTACAATTGCCTAAGTGCCCACCTCACTGATAACAACCTCCTTGATCCACTACAGTCTGGCTTCCGTCCCCTACACTCCACCGAAACCGCCCTACTTAAAATCCCCAACGACCTGCTAACCGCCAAAGCTAACGGCCACTACTCTATCCTCCTGCTCCTCGACCTCTCCGCAGCCTTTGACACTGTCGACCACCCCCTCCTCCTTAGCAAACTGCACTCCTTCGGCATCAGGAACGCTGCTCTCTCCTGGTTCTCCTCCTACTTATCCCAACGCTCCTTCAGCGTCACCTATAACACTGCCACCTCCCCGTTGTCCCCCAAGGCTCTGTCCTCGGACCCCTCCTCTTCTCCATCTACACCTCCTCCCTTGGCAAACTGATACACTTTCACGGCTTCAACTATCACCTCTATGCTGGCGACACACAAATTTACCTCTCCACCCTTCAACTCACCTCCTCACTCTCCGCCCGCATCGCCCACCTCCTGAACGACAGATTGGATCCAATCAGATTGGATGTCGCTCCACTCCTCCTCAAATTAAACCTGTCCAAAACCAAGCTCCTAGTCTTCCCTCCAGCCCATGCCCCCCCCCCCATCCATCCTCTCCATCACTACTAACAACACCACCATCAATCCCACCCCACACGCCAAAGTCCTGGGTGTCACCCTGGACTCAAACCTCTCCTTCCAACCTCATGTCCAATCACTATCAAAGTCATGCAGGCTCCGCCTCTGCAACATATCCAGGATACTTACATTCCTCACCCCAGACACAACTAAACAACTCGTACACTCCCTCATCATCTCACGCCTGGACTACAGCAACTCCCTTCTCACTGGCCTACCCAAACAACTGCCATCCCCACTCCAGTCTATCCTGAACTCAGCGGCTAGACTCATCCACCTCACCAACCGCTCCACATCTGCCACCCCCCCCTCTGCCAGTCCCTTCACTGGCTCCCGATTGCCCAACGCATTAAGTTCAAACTACTAACTCTGACATACAAAGCCATTCACAACGCTGCCCCAAACTACCTAACTGACCTGATACCCAAATACCACCCTACCCGTAATCTTCGCTCCTCACAAGACCTCCTACTCTCCAGCTCCCTGGTCTCCTCCTCTCACGCCCGACTGCAGGACTTCTCCAGGACTTCCCCCATCCTCTGGAACTCCCTACCCCAATCCATCAGACTGTCACCTACCCTCCTCACCTTCAGGCGCACCCTGAGGACTCATCTCTTCAGGGAAGCCTACCCCACCCTCATCTAACAACCAATCTCCTCCTACCACTCCATCCCCCACAGCCACTTCCTCCTGAGCCACTACCCCATCCCTCTTAGATTGTAAGCTCGAAAGAGCAGGGCCCTCAAACCCCTCGTGTATTGTACTGTTTTGTCTCATGTTCTGTCCCCCCCGCTATTGTACAGCGCTGAGCAAACCCTTTGGCGCTATATAAATACTGTGTAATAATAATAATAATAATAATGTCACTTTTTGCCATTTAAATGTCCTGCTGTTCCGTCCCTGTACGTCCCGACGTCGCAGGGAACAGAACCCCCAGATGACAGATGCCGGCATCAGCCGGGGACACTGCAGGAGGGACATCACGGGAGGTCAGGACAAGGTAAGTGAAAAAGGGATCCCGGAGCAACACCGCATGGTATTCCCGAGTGTAACTCGGGGTTACCGCTTGTGGTGTTGAAACTTTACCCCGAGCTACACTTGGGAATACCGCCAGGGGGGTTAATGTGTCTCATTTCCTATCACCTATAGCCAAGGCCGGTGCTAGAATATTTTGCACCCTAGGCAAGACCAGCTAGACTCCCCCCAAAAAATAAATAAATAAATAAATTTTAAAAAACAATAGAAAATTGTTAAATCAACAACACTGCTAAATTTCTTTCAATTTGAAAAAATAAGTGCCATAAGGTGCCACGAGCACCAATATTAAAGTCAAAATCAGTGTCACGGACTGGCTGCATGTATGGTTGACAGTGGCAGGGTGACAGCGGCAGTGAATGGAGGATGATGGGTCCACAATCTGACAGATCCCAGGCTGGAACTCCCCAGGCAATGGGGGGAGGTAAAACACTGTGACAACAGGCAGCTGAACTAAGCGATCCCACACAGTGACAGATCCGACACAACACACCACCACTAACACTGACAGAGATCAGCAGGCACTAGAAGAACAGGCTGTGGGATTGTGATGATGTCAACAGTCACTGACACATTGCACATGTGATGGCCGGCCGTGTCACACTCACACAGACACAAAACATCACAGTCAGACATTACCTTCCTCCACAGGTGCAGCTCCACCTCTTCTTATGAATAGGAAGAGAAGGGCTGAGACTCCACAGTGATCAGCAGCCACCAGCCGGCTTGAAATAAGGGAATGAGTCTGAGAGGAACACTGGAAGGAGCCGCAGCTCAGTTGTTACACTCACCCCAGACATCGGGTATCTTCCTCTGTCCTTTCTTTCTCCCCTCTGCCACCTCTCCTCTCAACTGGAGGATCAATCATTGCATGGCGACATCCCACACCGAGTGTCGGCCTGTACTGCACCCAGGCACCCCTAGGTGGCAGTGCACCCTAGGCAGCTGCCTAGTTTGCGTAGTGGAAGCATCAGCTCCGTCTATAGCTTACAGTAGATAGTAGTGCATTTCTAACACTACGAAGGAAGTCATACTCCCTCTCCATCCACCCTCATTATGACACATGTCCTCAGTCAGTGTAGCTGTGCAGGACGCAGGCGTACTCCAACATGACACAAGCATGGTGGGATATACGGACGCCGCGCTGGTATAGTTACACCATCATACTACTACACTGCTGTACATCATGGGGAGTGAGTATACCATCTATTACAGCTGTACATCTAAGGTTGTATATAATATATTGTTTGTGACATCACAACGTCGTCCTTGCTGTCTCTCATTGGGGACGGCTTTGTTTGGGGTAGGGGCCGTCTGTCAGGAGCCATGTTATCTCCTTTTCAGGGTGCATGAGGGTATGCATTTAACACAATTTTATACATTCTATGAACAATTTGTTTGCAAGTACATCTGGTTGGTGACTCATGTGGCCTTTGTATATATTGTATGCACTTTATTGTATGCACTTTATTGATTTGTGCATTTTTGTTTTATTTAGTTACAGGTTTTTTTTTTTGTCAGGTCGGCCTTCTCCTGGATTGGGCCGTTTGTAGTGGGTGGGAGGGCCTTTTTACCCTTTTCTTGACATTCTTTGGTATATAAGCTTGGGACCAGCAGGCATACTTTTCAGCTCTGAGGAAGGGGGTTCTTCTCCTGAAACGCGTCAGCTTATCCCTATTAAGGGCACGGTATTGCATTGACTGCTATTGCAGACCACTCATCCTGCTTTTATTTCCTTTTTGTTTGTGAGTATATAGCTATATATTTTTTACACAATAAATACGTGGTGTTCCACGGTAATGCACGATGAGAGTGCGCCCTTGTCTGCTTTTGTCTACCAGTGTCCAGATTTTGTGATCTTTGAAGGGCAGCACCTCTTCGTTCGGAATTCTGAATATCCTTTAGTCTGCATGAGGACTTGAGCGCTGGTTTCATTTTGTTTGTCGATGGGCAGCACAGTGGCTAAATGGTTAGCACTTTCGCCTGGCAGTACTATGGTCGTTGGTTCGGATCCCAGCCACGGCACCTCCTGCCTGGAGTTTGCATGTTCTCCCTGTACCTGCATGGGTTTCCTCCGGGTACTCGGGTTTCCTCCCACATTTCAAAGACATGCTGGTAGGTTAATTGGATCCTGTCTAAATTGTCCCTAGTATGTGTATGTATGAATGTAAGTTAGGGACCTTAGATTGTACGCCCCTTGAGGGTTAGGGACTGATGTGAATGTACAACATATATGTAAAGTGCTGCATAAATTGACAGCGATTATATAAGTACCTGAAATAAAATAAAAAATAATTAATCAGACGGGGGGAGGGGTACAAAACCAATCCCTCAATAGTTTCCCCTGCAGCACCGGGGGAACAGTTCTGATCATTCTCCCTGTCCAGGATCCAACTCCCCCCTCCCTCAGCCTAGATCCCCCTGTGTCCCCATCCAAAGCAGCAGCTTCCTCTCCTCTCCCTCCCACTGACTGTCAGCTGCCAGTGGGTGATCATTACCAATCACTCGCTGTGTTCATTCATAGCTGAAGCATAGTAAACTGTGTTTATTGTTCATCAGTTTGTGAATGAACAGACAGCCTCTGTACAGAACACTTCCTGTTCATTCATCTGCCCATCAGGGTTGGTAATAAAATTGCTTAAAAGTAGTAGTGAACATGTGGGTGAGTTGCCCCAAATGCCCTCTGTTCATGTTTGGAGCCGTACACCCGCACCCACACAAGTTTCAAATTAGGACCTGCAGATGTGTTCATACAGTCGCTGTGTCCCCATAGTGTAACATAGGCTGCCTGCACACAGCTCCAGCTGGCTCCATCCACATGAACAATCCACTGATTCCCACTGTGCAGGGCACATGGTCCATGTGAATGAGCCCCAAGACCTCATTTACACACAGAACTTTATTACCTCTGTAGCCCTGTTTTGGGGGGGGGGTTATGTGAAATGGCCCACACCAAACAAGCTATGGCGCTAACCTGTATATGAGTAGGCAATCCTGAGCCTTCGCTATATGGAAGAGGGGGTTGTGATAATACAAATGGCAGTGCCTCCACCTAGAATAGGGATCCTGCAATTGAGGAGACTCACCCCTTTCTAGCAATGTAACAGGTAGACAACCTAAAGTAACTATACATAGCAGTATTAATGCACCCAGCTTATATTTCTAACATGAAAACATGTCACCACACCTGTATGAGATTAATGCAAAGTTTATATAAAGCAGCCACATAAAACAGGATGCATAAGAATAACATTCAGGAATTACAATTTAGCATAAATTGGGAGGTTGCAATTATACCCGGGTATATGTGCATGTAGTATACAGAATACCTCCAACCATGGGTTATAGCGCAGTCCGGTTGCAGGGGCCCCTGGAGAGGTGAGAGTCCATAAGATGCATGCTTCCACTTTAGATGCTGCGATGGCGTCCAAGTAACATGCGGATGATTGCACTGCTTGTCTGAAGATCAGCGATGCATCACCTAAAAGGATAAAATGCCCTATCTATCCTTACTCTTAGTCCCTATCCCTAAACTGGGCTGTCACTGCAACCGGGCCTCTATCTGTCTAAGTGGCCGTCGGATGCCTAACCTACCTCTAGCCTAATCTATCCAACGCTCCCTATGCTAATCCTAGCTAAAGAGAGATCCAGACCAATAAGGGTGCTCTGGCTTTAAGCAGAGGCTGCAAAGATACACTGCAATTAACAGAAAGTTCACCTGACAGTCTTATGCAGGTGAAAACACTGATCTCTATATATATATAGACAACTATAAGGATTCTGCAGCGTGTAAATAGAATAATGATAATGAACCACAACTCTCTCTTACAGAGATATTAGGGTTCCAATACAGAAATTGAAATATAACAGAGGCAGACCTAATCTGCTTCAGTAACAACTAGATAGATA
Organism: Staurois parvus; assembly: GCA_951230385.1. Taxonomy (NCBI): domain Eukaryota; kingdom Metazoa; phylum Chordata; class Amphibia; order Anura; family Ranidae; genus Staurois; species Staurois parvus. The sequence goes on from CATNWA010021865.1 coordinate 34,175, forward strand.
GCAGCCTTGTTAATCTGGATCATTACTCACAGAATCCCCATACAGTTCTCCCCAGATACATGGCAGGCTGGCACCCTCTGCCTGATACTTCCTGGAAAACAAACTATATAACATCCTGGGGTTTCTTGACCTCCTTTTAGGGGCAGGAAGCACACCTAGGGACTTGTCTGTAATGGGACCTCTATGGTAGTGGCTGTATATGAACATAAACAAACCACAACTAGTGTATAAAATAACAGTTCCCTACACCTTTATACAGTTTTATATTTTGGATTTAGCAGAAATGTTGTAAATTATGTTGTGTTTGTGTCAGCTAATAATGATTTTAGTGTATTTTTAGCAAAATATCACTTTGATATTTTCTGTGGTGGGAAGGGGGCCCTGTCAGGTAGGCTGTATGGGGCCCCATGATTTCTATCAGCAGCCCTGAACTCAACCCAAGTAAATGCAGAGGCTGTACATTAAGCAATACTAGAAGAGGATGAGAGGGAATTGCAATAGAGAACATGTAGAAATGATGTGAAATATCTCTTTCCAAAACTGACTAACTATAGCGCAGGGCTCCCAGATATACTATATTGCCAAAAGTATTGGGCCAGACATCCAAATCATTAAATTCAGGTGTTCCAATCCCCTCCATGGCCACAGGTATATAAAATCAAGCCCCTAGGCATGCAGACTGCTTCTACAAACATTGGTGAAAGAATGGGTCGCTCTCAGGAGCTCAGTGACTCCAAGCGTGGTCCCGTGATAGGTGGCCACCTGTGCAATAAGTCCATCCGGGACATTTCCTGGCTACTAAATATTCCACGCTCAACTGTTAGTGGGATTATAACAACGTGGAAGCAACTGGGAACAACAGCAACTCAGCCACCAAGTGGTAGGCCACGTCACATGACAGAGCGGGGTCAGCGCATGCTGAAGTGCGCAGAAGTCACCAACTGTCTGCAGAGTCAATAGCTAAAGACATCCAAACTTCATGTGGCCTTTAGATTAGCACAACAGCAACTGCATCCAAGCCTTACATCAAGTGCAATGCAAAGCATCCGATGCAGAGCTGTAAAGCATTGGACTCTAGAGCAGTGGATCATGTTTCTTTCTCTGGCAATTCAAAGGGCATATCTGGATTTGGCAGTTGCCTGGAGAATGGTACTTGCCTGACTGCATTGTGCCAAGTGTAAAGTTTGGTGGAGGGGGGATTATGGTGTGGGGTTGTTCTTCAGGGGTTGGTCTTGGCCCCCTTGTTCCAGTGAAGGGAACTCTTAAGGCATCAGCATACCAAGACATTTTGGACAATTTCATGCTCCCAACTTTGTGGGAAGAGTTTGGGGATGGCCCCCTCCTGTTCCAACATGACTGTGCACAAAGCAAGGTCCATAAAGACATGGAGGAGCCAGTTTGGGGTGGAGGAACTTGATAGGCCTGAATAGAGTCCTGACCTCAACCCAACAGAACACCTTTGGGATGAATGAGAGCGGAGACTGCGAGCCAGGCCTCCTCCCCCCGACATCAGTGCCTGACCTCACAAATGTGCTTCTGGAAGAATGGTCCAACCTTCCCATAGACACCCTCCTAAACCTTGTGGACAGCCTTCCAAGAATAGTTGAAGCTGTTATAGCTGCAAAGGGCGGGGCCAACTCAATATTGAACCCTATGGACTAAGACTGGGATGCCCTTAAACCTCATGTGCTTATAAATCAGACGTCCCAATGCTTTTGGCAGTATAGTGTATGTTCATGTGTGCCACTATCCATACTCCCTCAAAAACATGATGTCAACCAATGTGGGACAAATTTAGAGATTCTTGTGGACTAGGTACCAGTGGGTAAAGACTTTAGAGTTAACTTCCAGTGAATTTATATTTTGCATGGAAGCTTTGGCTGTGGGTTAGAAGTCCATCCAGTAATCGCTTTCATGAAAAGTTTCAAGGTCTTGTTCCAAGCGGTTATAAGGCCTGAGGTGTGAGGGTCGCATTTGCACAGGTCTTCAAACTAAGTCATCCAAATCAGAGAGACGTCTGGTGTGAGGTAGGGGGTGTGAGATGGGGAAACAGCTTTCATTGTTTGAACACTGACTGAAGTAAATTAAAAACGTTCTGACTGACATTCTACAGTTTAGCCACAAGATGTCGCTGTTTTGTTCTAACACAGCCTCAGACTGCATAGAGATTTCTTTATTCATGAAGGGGTGGGGTTTTTACACTTGAAGAGGGAACAGGAAGAAGGAGAGACAGCAGCCATGCTTGAGAGAGAGAGAAGGGGGGCTGTGTGATCGGAGAATCCATTGCCATCCAGCTGTGAAGACTGCCCTCCATAATCCAAAATCCCATTGAGTGAAGCTGCTGGTGTTCAAGACGCTAATCCTGTCCAAAGAGGGGAAGAATTGCTGCCAGGAAGCTGATGAGGACAGAGGAGCAAAGCAACATACATTGTTGATAACATCGCATGAGTAGTGGAGAGACTTTTGTTCTGTTCAGAGTCATCAGCGGCTGCAATACAGACCCGGGTCGGTAAGAATTGTGCACGCACCTCCTTTCAGTGTTGGCACCTATAAGACTGAGTCATGGCCTATAGTTAGTTAGTTAGGGTCTCTGTTTGTGTCAGGCCACAAGTGTTATTGCTGATCATTGGAAGGACTCCACAACTTAAAGTGACATTTCACATTGGAGAGCTGATAAAATCCTACAAACTCAAGCCAGACTGGTGTTTTTCTCAGAAGGAATACTCAGGCACGTGCTACAGGACCAGTTATGGGAGGGGAATACTGTAGAGTTGTGTACGATTGTAAGCTGTTGTGCTGCACCGCAGGCTAGCCCATACCGTACCCCCATACACTGATTCCTGCTCTTTTAGGGTAATAACAGGTAAGGTGTGGCAGCTTAGTTGTGCCCCCCAGTAGGTAAATTACTAAACTCTCTTCCTTCATCCATCAGAAGGCGTCGTGCTTTGTGGCACAAGGGTCTCAGCCTTTGGGCTGGGTGTATGTAAATATATTGTATATTCCAGCATTTGTGGTTGTGTTTATTTGCCACATCTAAGTAAAATTCTGTTGTGACAAAAGCTGGTGTTGGGGTTGCTTTCCTCGTTCGCGACTTCACTGTATCCTGGGGAGCCCACCCCAATACACGGCTTACAACTTGGCATAGTCGGCAGGATACAGCGACCGTTATGGACGGGAATGTGGCTGGAGATCTTCCCCCGGTGGCACCGGTCCAGGACCCAGCTCAGGGAGCGCCGGTGCATCTGGGAGGGGTGTGAAAACCATGGGAGCGCGAATCTCATGTATATATATATATATGTATATACAGTTGTGTTCAAATTAATAGCAGTGTGTTGAAAAAAGTGAATAAAGCTCAAAATCCTTCTAATAGCTTTTATTTCCATCCACACAAATGCATTGGGAACACGACACATTCTATTCCAAATCACAACATGAAGAAAAATACATCAAATTTGTGTTGTTCCTCTAAAAAAATTGAAGAAAAGTGGATATTAGACGGTTCAAAAAAATCTCAGTGTTTGTATTCTTCTTTACAAACTCAAACATTCACTATATAAACTGAGAAATGTTTGAAGATTTTGCTTTCCTTTGAATGACTTCATGAATATTTGGTTGTAGTCGCACTGTTTCTGAGAACTGCTGTACATCTGTGTTGCATGGAGTCACCCAACTTCTGGCCCCTGTGATCAGGTATTCCAGCCCAGGATGATTGGACCACATTCCACAGTTCTTCTCTATTTCTTGGTTTTTCCTCAGAAACGGCATTTTTGATGTCACCCCACAAGTTTTCTATTGGATTAAGATCTGGGGATTGGGCTGGCCACTCCATAATGTCAATCTTGTTGGTCTGGAACCAAGATGTTGCACGTTTACTGGTGTGTTTGGGGTCGTTGTCTTGTTGGAACACCCATTTCAAGGGCATTTCCTCTTCAGCATAAGGCAGCATGACCTCTTCAAGTATTCTGATGTATTCAAACTGATCCATGATCCCTGGTATGCGATAAATAAGCCCAAAACCGCAGTATGAGAAACATCCCCATATCATGATGCTTGCACCACCATGCTTCACTGTCTTCACAGTGTACTGTGGCTTGAATTCAGTGTTTGGGGGTCGTCTGACAAACTGTCTCCGCCCACTAGACCCAAAAAGAACAATCTTACTTTCATCCGTCCACAAAATGTTGCGCCATTTCTCTTTAGGCCAGTCAATGTGCTCTTTGGCAGATTGTAACCTCTTCAGCACACGTCTTTTTCCCAACAGTGGGACTTTGCGGGGACTTCTTGCAGATAGCTTGGCTTCACATCGGCGTCTTCTAATTGTAACAGTCCTCACAGGGAACGTCACACCTTCTTTCATCTTCCTGGAGCTGATTATTGTCTGAGTTTTTGCCATTTTGGCTATTCTTCTATCCATTCGAATGGTAGTTTTTCGCTTTCTTCCACGTCTTTCAGGTTTTGGTTGCCATTTTAAAGCATTTGCGATCATTTTAGCTGAGCAGCCGATCATTTTCTGTACTTTTTTATATGTTTTCCCCTCTCCAATCAACTTTTTAATCAAGGTACGCTGTTCTTCTGAACAATGTCTGGAACGACCCATTTTCCTCAGAATTTCAGAGAGAAATGCACTGTAACCAGCATGTACAACATTTGCTGCCTTCCTTCCCTAAATAAGGGCAATAATTGCCACCTGTTTTTCAAAGAATGAATGACCTCACTAATAGAACTCCACACTGCTATTATTTTGAACACGCCCCTTTCAATGAGTGATTCAATGACACAGAATCAGCAGCATGCATGTCCTGACTGTTGGGTCTGTTGGATTTCTATTACTCTACTATACCTGCTAGTAAATTATTTGCCATGTAGAAATATCATTTCCACCAAAAACAGTGATTGATCCGGTTAGTGATGTCTGACTGCTATTATTTTGAACACAACTGTGTGATTGTGCGCACCTGTGCCGCCCTGCAGCAGTATTTGTGCTATAGAGCGGTCAGGAAGCGGTTACAGAAGCGGTTTGTGTTACGGCGCTGCTTTACTCTAACTGAAAATTGCATGGTCATGCAACGCTACACCAAAATTAAATTTACATTCCTTTTTCCCTGTGAATTGAGCTTTCGGTGGTATTTGATTGTAATATACTAAAAGGGTGCAGCGCTGGTAAAAATCACAAATATAATGTATAGATACTAAATTCATATATAGATAATTAATCATCAATAAGGTGACATTGTGCAAATTCATATGCAACTAGAATCTGTGACTAATATTACAAAAAAAAAAAAAAAAAAAAAAAAATATTTTGAGCATACCAAAAGGTGACAGTGTGGTTAAAATCACAGACGGACGCATAGACGTCCACAAATTAATGAGCCTTGTATATAAATAGATAAGTAAGGTGACATTGTGCAAGCATATATGCCACTATATTATGTGGCTAATATCATGAAAGATCTATAACCAATCTAAATGAGTCCAAAATAACAATGTGAACAAGATCGCTGATGATCTTCGGGCGTCCAATAACCGGAAACTTGAAAGAGGTAAGAAAGTAAGGTAAAGACTGCGCACTCACCAGATACGCAATCTTTATGCGCATTTGTATATCATAAAAACGCATCAGACGCCCTCACATAGGTCTGGTCAGATCTGGTCATGTAGCCTCCACTGCTTCATAATCCATACTCCAATAGCATACGCTCTGCAATCATGATGAGCTCCCACAGGGGCTCTCAAAAAGACAGAGGAAGCCAAGAGTGTAGTATGTCAAGGATATTTATTCCAAAGTTCAGGCAGATGGGTATAAAAGAGTAATACTGACCAAATCAGGATGGCCGCCGGGACTCCTCGTGGTGCCGGCGGTGTAGCGTCAATCAGCTGTAGCTATACACTGACGCGTTTCGAGCTATGGCTCGTAGTCATAGGGATTCAGCTTACAGCTATTGACGCTTCTCTCTCGTTTAAATAGGGGGAAATGGCACCTGCATTTTAATCACGCTCCATTTTCCCGGGCCAAATGTCTCCACAGTGGGCGCCATTTTGGCATAGCTGAAATCGCTGCACATGTGCGAATATGCGGTATTCAAAGCCATGGAGACAGACAGCATAACACAACTAAGGATCACCAGGAAAATAAGTGTTACTGTAGGAACGCTTAAAGTTCCCCAAGCCCACCCATATATCACTACTAGAGATGAGCGAATCGAACCAGGCAAACCGGAATTCGATACGAATTTCAGGAAAAATTTGATTCGCGGCGAATCCGAATATTAGCCTACTTCGGGTGCGCGAATCGGATTTTTCCCGATCAGCCGGCAAAAGTGTCCCTGCAGAGAGCTCCGCTATTTCTGACAGTTCTCTGACAGTTCCTTCACATGTACAGCGGTTGAAACATTGTATCTATTTGTTTCCATTTAGGATACAGATGTTTCAACCGCTGTAAATGTGAAAGTCAGAGAACTGTCAGAAATAGAGGAGCTCTGCAGATACACTTAGCGGAGCTCTGCAGATACACTTTTTGCCGGTTTGGAATTCTTCTTATTTTCATCCTACTTCTTCTTCTTCTTCTTCTTCATCCTCATCCTCAGAAGAAGAAGAAGAAGATGAGGATGAGGATGAAGAAGAAGAAGAAGTAGGATGAAAATAAGAAGAATTCCAAGCCGGCAAAAAGTGTATCTGCAGAGCTCCTCTAAGTGTATATCTGCAGAATAGAGGAGCTCTGCAGATACACTTTTTGCCGGCTTGGAATTCTTCTTATTTTCATCCTACTTCTTCTTCTTCTTCTTCTTCTCTCATCCTCATCCTCTTCTTCTTCTTCTGAGGATGAGGATGAAGAAGAAGAAGAAGAAGAAGTAGGATGAAAATATAGAAGAATTTCAAGCCGGCAAAAAGTGTATCTGCAGAGCTCCGCTAAGTGTATCTGCAGAGCTCCGCTATTTCTGACAGTTCTGTGACATTCACTCCATACAGCGGTTGAAACATTGTATCTATTTGTTTCCATAAATGGAATCCAGGAATGTCACAGAACTGTCAGAAATAGGCTATTTCTGACAGTTCTGTGACATTCCCTCCATACAGCGGTTGAAACATTGTATCTATTTGTTTCCATAAATGGAAACAAATAGATACAATGTTTCAACCGCTGTATGGAGGGAATGTCACAGAACTGTCAGAAATAGCGGAGCTCTGCAGATTTTCTATACACTTAGCGGAGCTCTGCAGATATAGATACAGCGGTTGAAACATAGGCTATGTTTCAACCGCTGTATGGAGTGAATGTCAGAGAACTGTCAGAAATAGCCTATTTCTGACAGTTCTCTGACATTCACTCCATACAGCGGTTGAAACACAGAAATAGCGGAGCTCTGCAGATACACTTCGGAGCTCTCATCAGATACACTTTTTGCCGGCTTGGAATTCTTCTTTTTTCATCCTACTTCTTCTTCTTCTTCTTCTTCATCCTCATCCTCTTCATTCCTCAGAAGAAGAAAGGATGAGGATGAGAAGAAGAAGAAGAAGAAGTAGGATGAAAATAAGAAGAATTCCAACCGGCAAAAAGTGTATCTGCAGAGCTCCTTCCATCTTCTCTTTTTCAGCATCCTTTCTTCATCCTTTCCTTCTTCTCATCTTTTTCCTTCTTTTCTTCTCATCCTTCTCCTTCTTCTCATCCTTCTCCTTCTTCTCATCCTTCTCCTTCTTCTTCTTCTTCTTCATCCTTCTCTTCTTCTCATCCTTCTCCTTCTTCTCATCCTTTCTCCTTCTTCTCATCCCTTCTTCTCATCTTCTCCTTCTTTCTCCTTCTTCTCATCCTTCTCCTTCTTCTCATCCTTCTCTTCTTCTCTCTCCTTCTCCTTCTTCTCATCCTTCTCTTCTCATCCTTCTTCTCATCCTTCTCTCCTTCTTCTCATCCTTCTCCTTCTCCTTCTTCTCATCCTTCTCTTCTTCTCCTTCCTTCTCCTTCTTCTCATCTTCTCATCCTTCTCCTTCTTCTCATCCTTCTCCTTCTTCTCATCCTTCTCCTTCTTCTCATCTTCTCCTTCTCTTCCTTCTCTCATCCTTCCTCCTTCTCTATCCTTCTCTCCTTCTCCTTCTTCTCATCCTTCTCTTCTTCTCATCCTTCTCCTTCTCTCATCCTTCTCCTTCTTCTCATCTTCTCCTTCTTTCATCCTTCTCCTTCTCCTTCTTCTCATCCTTCTCCTTCTTCTCTCCTTCTCCTTCTTCTCATCCTTCTCCTTCTTCTCATCCTTCTCCTTCCTTCTCCTTCTTCTCATCCTTTCCTTTCTCCTTTCTCCTTCTTCTCATCCTTTCTCTCCTTCTCCTTCTTCTCTCTTCCTTCATCCTTCTCCTTCTCTTCCTTCTCATCCTTCTCCTTCTCCTTCTCCTTCCTCATCTCCAAGGGCAATTTAAATTAAAGGTACAGTGTTCTGCACTAATTTAAAGGCTCTCTGAAGCCTGAAACCCTTTTAATAAGTTAAATTCGTAGCGAATTAGTATTGGCGGCATTCGAATCGAATTTCTTCCTCAAATTCGGCGAATCAGATTACTTAGCAGCGGTCGCCTTATCCCTGCTTCTTATAATGTATTATTTTCTAAATGCTACTGTGTTTGTTTACCCCTCTGTATAACCGGCCCTACAGTGACTGGTTTATACAGAATTAGTCTCAACCATTATAGACGTTATAGCTGTTATCGCTGAGTTTCCTCTTTGTCTCTGTATACACAAGGAAGGTGTGGCAGTGTGAAGGGTTAATTGCGTAATTAACCTTACCCCAGGAACAATCACATTCAGAGCTGCCGTGCATAGATTGTGGGGTCCAATAGCTTGGCAAATCGCTGTGCAGGGTGGCAGCTGAGTGTGGCATTGTTACGCACGTGACAACAGTGCGTTTTTTTAGGATTGGCTAGTCCTTTTGTCACGAGTTTGGTGTGAAGGGCTGGGTTCCTGACGCCGCGGTCGTCACATATTAGTGACAGTGATCGTGGAATTGTCGCATATTGTGCAGCAATTCCGCGTTTGTGACAGATTGGCTGGCAGCGTACGTGGGATAGTTGCATTAAGAAATTCAGTGCAGTGTTAAAAAATCGGCTTGCACGAAGGATTGTAACCTTTGGTGGAAACAGTCCTTAAAACAAGCGGTGCATATTTTAATATATATTATATATATAAATATATATATATATATATATTTATATATATATATATGAAGAGAGAGAGAGAGAGAGCGCTTCTTCCATTTTCTACTTCTATTCTATCTTGCTGCAATTATGCCTGGTGACGCAGAATACAAGAAAATGAAGCAAAAGTGTTTGAGTGCGGAATGTGCCTCACGGGGAATGGACATCGGTCGCAAAACCCTGATGATTTGATTCGGGGAATCTAAAGGAGCATGATAGCTGAGTAACAGATCAGAACTCGGGGGTACTTGAGCATGCATGGGGTTTCCCGCACCTACATTCCCATTGGCCCTTTCAGGACAGCCTCACAGGATGGGCATACAGAGACTGACACTGGAGGATCACCAATGGTATCGTCACACCGACCACCTGAGCGGGCCAGCACCGGAAGTGCCTGTAACCACAGAGATTTCAACTCAAATGCAGGGATGCCCTGAAACGCCTCACGGAGGACAGATCTTGAGGCATACAATGCGGTTTCCTTGAAACGCCAGGCTGACAGAGAAACGCGGGAATGCCAGGCTGACAGAGAGGAAGCACCAGAAGCAGAGGGAAGCTGATCGCGGCACAAGTTGGAGATGACAAAAGCCTTTCAGGCAGCACAGAGACAGAGCCGAACCTTGGTCCTTAGATGCACAGGATCCTCTCTGGCCATGGGCGCAGCCAAGTTTACAGTGATGGAAAAAAGATAGTGACATTGACATGTACTTACTGTCATTTGAAAAAAACGTGCTGTCAGTACCCAGGGGCCCCGACACTCAATGGGCTTGGTAACTGACACCAAGGGCTTAACGAGGCAAGGCCGGATGCGTTTGTTGAAATGCCAAGAGGGGCAGGACAGGACACTATTAATGAAGCTTTATAATGTCATCATCCGGACGTACCAGATGATCTCAAAGTGTAACCGCAAGCGTTCAGGACCATGCAGAAAGGGACCAGGGGACTCTTACACGGATTGCGAGTCACTTAACGCACCACATTCCCCCGAACAGAGGACATAAGGGACTGAAAGTTTGACTCCTACGAGTCTTTGGAGAGATCTCATTATAAGATTCAACGTCTGCTCATCTGCCAGGGCCGAAGTCAACAGTTAGTCTCGAGAGGAGAGCCAGCACCTGCTAAAGCTGCAGCCGATTGCAGATACCTTTGTCCACACGCGTGATGTCGACCACCGCAGCTCCTCTGAAGCGGCTGGAAAGGAGGGAAATTCTCCCCCCCCCCTAGCAACCTCTCCTACGTCGGTGAGTCAAGCTTCCCTCCGCCCACACCCTGCACGCTTGGGAGCCCATCCATCCTTGCCTGACAAACCGCAGATGGTTTCACCTGTGGGAAAACCGGACATTTTCAGGATGCAGTGTCCGAGAGAAGCAGACGACATCAACTGGCCAGGCTGGCCAGCAACTCTTCTTCCATGATTTTCGTCCGCAGAAGATGCGGTAACCCCCTCTAACTTGCAGCCATTCCACTGTGGGCAAAACCCTGTCTGTAACTGGTTTCCGGAGACCGGGGCAGAAGTCACCTTGAATCCGGCAAGAGGTGATCGAGCCAAGGAACCTCATCCCAGGAAATTTCCTTACCCTCACAGAGTTGGGGGGGGTTCACGTATAACCCTGTGCATAGGTATTCCATAGATTGGGGTGCGGAAAGGGGGATGAGGGAGGTGGGGGTCTCGGATGAAATTCCCACACGGTTTTGTTGGGTGCTGTCTAGCACTCTGTTTTCCTATTATGCCCGCCTGAGAATACCCAGAAGGGCCCCCCTGGAGCTCTCTGGACATGCCAAGGTACGTGGTGCAGATATTTGGCGTAAATGTCTGGGCACCTGGTGGATGGACAGAGGAGAGGGCTGGGAATGGAGTTGGGGCTACGAGGATTCTCCATTAGCGGAGAACGAGAAAGAAATCCCCTTTTGCCTGGGGAGGATCGAACTCCATGTGTCATTATATTAATAAATGTAACTGTTGAAAATGATAAATAATGACGATGATGGTAATGTCAGCAAATGTTATGATGTAAAGTTGGTACGCTATAGATGGATTATGATATCATGATGAAATACAAATGAATGCATTTTTCATTGATTGGGGGTTAACCACAGTGCTGTGAAGGGGGCAGAGGTACCCATCTCTGGGGGCTGAGCAAAGGGATGGTCTGGATAGGCCGGGCCTTGCCCAGGCCCAAAAAACATGCCTATAATGCCCACCTTGGCCTTGCAGGGAAACGGGGCAGCCGGCCGGGATTTGGGGAATTTTCCCGGGCAAAAGGGAAGCACTGAAAAGCGATCCCCCAAAGGGAACTTCAGAATCAGCTAGCTGTGAGCTCCCCCTGCTAGGGGGGAAAAACAACATTTGGCTGGGCCTTAAAAGCCCCCAAAATGCAGGCCATACTGGAAAGCCGTTCACACAAATTTCAGCCTTTTGGCAGATTGCGCCCCCCCTGCGGGAAAGATTAAACAAAGCCTACAGGGGGGAATGGAAAAAAAAAACCTTTTTGGCCTTTTACCACGGGGGCGGGGAGCCTAAACATGTCATCTGATCTGACCGGGCCCATGCGGGTTCAACGGGCCAGACAAAGGGTGTCCTAAGCAGTCACAGCACACCTGGTTTGGGAAATGCAGAAAACCCCGGGGACAAAGGGGGCGGGGCGGTCCTCAGCTCCAATCCCCTTTTCCCCCCCCACCGGGCCCCCCGTTTTTTTTTTCCGGCAATGCCTCGATAGATGGGCCCTGGTTTCGGGGAAAACCCCGGGGAAGCCACCGGGGGGGGGGGGGGGGGGTTCGGGATTAGCCCGGCAGAATCATGCCTCCCCCTGCCTTCCACCAAAAAAAAACCCCGGAGGTGCAGGCTGAAGGGGCCCAAAAGAGACCAGAAAGGGTGCAGCCCGGGGAACCCAAGGGGTCACTAGATTTCTTGCATCCTTAAAGGAAATTTTTTCTATTTACAGGTTAAACCTTAAAGGGTTCCCTTTATTTTTTTTTTGTTTTCCCATATTTCCCCTCGTGTGGCTTAAATTTAAAAGCTCTAAAGGGCGGAAAAATTGGCCATGCGCAGGGACAATGTATAATTACAGAAACTCACCCGGGTAAGGGAGGAATGGAAAGATCGAAACTTATAGACCGGCGGTAGGGCCACCAGGGAAATTTGATGCGAATGCCGCCAGGGAAAGGCCCCCGGGCCTTTTCCACTTTTTCAGCAGCATAGTACCACGGGACTTCGTATGGCCAGGCCCGGGGCCGTGGAACTCTGCTTGAAAGGCCATGTAATTTTGTCAAAATGAACTCGCCAATAGTAGGGACTCACCTGCCTTGGGGGGTTGAAAGTACCGGGACGGGCCAAAACGGTGCCTAAAGAAAACCAAAGGCCACCCCTCCCAGTCAGCCAAAACACCTGAGGCTGATTGCGGGAGGTGAAATATAAGGAAGGGGCCAGATTTCAATAAAGGCCCGGGGTTTTATTTTCCCAAGACCCCCTTTGTACCTGCATCCTGCCCTTTCTTCCGGGGTTTTCCTGCTTGACCCTAACTCTGAACCTGCCTTCCGGACCCCCTGCTATTCCTACCACTCCCCCGGTCTGCCCCTTTTGTACCTTGTCCCTTTGATTGTTCCTGCCCCCCCCCCGGGCTGACAACCTCTCCCTGCTCCTTTGTACCTTTGCCTGCCCGTTGCTCCCCGCCCCCCGCCCGCAAAGCTTATTTAATTGTTCTTTTGTTACTGGGGGGGTTTTTGGGGTTTTGGTTTGTTTCACTGTGTTTAGTTTAGTCGGGGCACTGTTTTTAGAAATTTTTAGTTTTAAAAAAAATTTTAATTTTGGGTTTATACTATCTGAAGCCTGAAATTTTCCCTTGTCAGTCCACAAAACCTCGGGGCCATCCCCGGGAGCCCTGACAAAAACCTACAACCACTACCGACCTGAACTGTATCGGGAAGGGATGTGTTTTTAATAAAGATCGTATCCCCCCCCATTAAATTTACAAGGGAAAACACTTTTTTAAAATTCAAAAGGGATGTTTGGAAACAGAAAATTTTACATACTACTGGGAACTGATAGCATGTAAATGTTTGGGAAAGAAGCTCACCGGGGGGACGGGTTTTTAATTTTGGTTTTCAGTATAGATAAGATAAATGCAAACCCCGCCAAGCAGGATTTTTAAATTTCTCGTAATGGCCCCCCCCCATACATTTTTCTTGGAGGGGATTACCTGACCTCCGTGGGGGGGGGGCGTGTGTTTTTTTGAAAAATAAATAAAAACGGAGTCTGGGGTTAACCACACAATTTAATTCAAACCCTCCAACCTAAGAGAAATCATCTATTTTTCCCGGGGCCCACGGGAGCACATTTTCCCCCCATCTCAACAGAGCAAAAACCATTTGGGAGGCGCGGGAATCGGGGGAGTTGGGCGGAAAGCCCGGGGAAAGGCAAATTTTCGCACAGTTTTAAAGGGGGATTGCGGGGCCACCCAAAACTGGGGGTACTCACGGAAAAGGAAATTGGGTTGAAAGCAAATTTTCCAAGACTTTTGGGGCAAGCCAAAAATTCTAACGCGAAATTCTGCATAGCTACCCGAGTACGAGGGAGGAAGGACTATCATGAACTAGCAAAAAGTATCCCGGGCACATTTCGGGTCCTGAAACCTTTAAAAGGGGATCGCTTTTTCCCGCTTCTGGGCAAATTTTCGCTCTCGTTAGCAAAAGTAATTCCTCTTAGAAAGGGACCTATTTTTTCCCAAAAATTTTTGATTTGGGGTAAAGACGGGGTTTTTCTCGGGCAAAAACACAGAGGGGGGGGTTTTGGGGTTGGCCCGGTTTTTGGGAAATTTTAAAAAATTTTTTTAAACCCAAAGAATTAAAGGGGTTATTTTTTAGCGGTTAAATGTTTTTTTGCATAGTTTGGGTAAGTTTTTGGGGGGGTTGTGGGTATTTGGTAATTTTTTAAACCTCCCTCCGGGTAAAGAAATTTTTAAAAGGGCTGAAAGGTTTAGAAAAATCGTTAACTGTTGTAAGACCTTTGTGTCAATATTTCTGGCAGTTTTTGTGGGAAACAAATTTGCTCCCAGCAAGCATACAGCAGTGGGCCCTTTTCTTTTACCTGCACATTTTTAGTGTAAATATGCCCGGTTTTTTTCCCTAGGGCTGCCTTGATTGTGCCAAATTTGTTTTTGGATTTACTGAAATTGGGGTGAAATTTGGGTCCAGTGTATTTTTTGCCCAAAAAAGTCTTTTTATGAAAAGGGGTTTAGGGGAAATTTTTTGGGGCTAGTTTTTTCTATGTTGTGGCCATTTTGTTGACTGCCATTCTTTTTTTTTTTGGGCCTTTTTGTTGACTGCCATGGGGTTTTCTCCCCCATTTTGCTTTTTGATCACCAACGCCATTTTGCAGTTTTCCCTTTTGTTTTCATAACTTTATCATTGTGAAATCAGTTTTCATATTTTTTTGACCCCCCTTTTTTTTTTTAAATTTCCCAATTTTTAAACATTTTTTGCATTTATTCCATCGTTTTTAAATTGCCTTTTCGGGTTTCCCAAGGGGGGGTTTTACCCACGGGGCAGCACATCACTTTTGGGTACACTCCCCCAAACCTTAAATCAAAACCCTTGGTTTAATTTTTTTTGCTTTTAAGTTTTTAAATTTTTGGAAAATTTTCCCAACCTTTTTAAAAAAGTTTTTTTAACCAGTTTTTCCCTCACTTTTCCACTTTTAGTACCCCGGGGTAAATTTTTGGGGTTTTTGAACATAGATTTCTTGTAGGTGATTGTTTTTTTTCCTTGTTAAAAGTATTCCTTTTTGTAAAGGGGGTTTTGGTTTAAAAAGCTGCTGCATCGCGGTTTCCGGCGACAGAGGGGTTTTGGTGAAAAACTTTTGGGGCTTTAAAGCGAAGATCGGGGGGGGTAATTTTTTAAAGCGGCGCGGGTAAAAAAATTTTCCTTGGGGAACCCGGGGGGAATTTTTGGGCATTTTTTGGGTTTAAACTCGGTTAATTTTTTTAACTCCCAAAAACATCCCGTTTTTTCAAAGGCCCCCCCTGGGTTTTTTTTTAACATTTTTTTAAATTTTAAAAAGGGGGTTTTTTTTCGGGGGTTTTTTGGAAAGTTTTTTTCTTTAAAACGATTTTCCAAAAGCCCATTTTAGCATTTCCGGCAACCAAACCCTAATAACAAGCAAAAAACCCCCCCTTTTTTTGGGACTTGTGTTAGCTACTTTTGGGCAGGGAAAAAGCCACTGTCTCATCGCGGGGGGCCCGGCCAAACCAGGGGGGATGAAAACCACATAAATTACGCGGTGCGAGGGGGGGCGGGTCCAGGGAAGTGTAACGCTTACCCCTGGTTACCACAACCCTTGGGGTGCCCCAGGACACATAAATTGCGCTGGGGGGGGGAAGGGGGGCTCTCATCTGACGCCACTAAAGGCCTTGGGGTGATCGATAAAAATCACTTTTTTTAAACGCTGTCTGGGAAAGGGTAGCACGGGCCTCTGGGTAAACCCCAAAACCGAGTCCGGGGGGTAAACGGGTACCGGGAACGGGGGATATATACCATTGACTACCCGGATGGCAGTAGTCAGTCCATGAAGAGAGGGGGGGAAACACCCCCTTTTCGGGTGAGGAAAACTCCCCCAGCTGATAAAGGTGATTTGGGGGGGAAGCCCTACAAAAACCCCTAAAAAGGGTGGAAAAAGGGTCAAAGGGGAAACCAGAGGGGAAAATTCCCCCGGGAATTACTTTTTTGCCCATGGAGGGGGAAAAATTCATCTCGAAGTTAAACCCACGGATGAAAGGCGTCAAACTAGAATTGCACAGCAATGGTTTCACGGTCAACCCAATTAGGGAAGCGGGCCCCTACATAAACTTTTTTTTCCCGGGAAGAACTGGGTATTATACCGGGCCCCTCCAGAGGGAAAAAACATGAATCCGGTGCCCAGGGGTGGAGGAAGCCTTTCAGAGCGACTCTACAAAGGCGGGCAGGATCAGTGTCGGCGGGGATTTCGAAAAACCCAAACAGTGGCTGAGATAAGTATAACTGCACCTGTCCCTTCTGCAATGATTCCCCTCCTGACCTACTGTCTTCTGTATCAAAGCCCCACCCCTACCTCTTTCCCCCTTTTCCCGGGTTTTACCCCACTCCTTCTGTTTCCAACTACGAAGTCTTTTCAACAAACCATTTGCAGACTATTTTGCGAATCAAGGGGAAAAAAGCACCCGGGGTTTAAAAAACAGGGGGGATTGGGGATCAAAGCCCCTAAACCCACTGATCAGACCCCGCCCCCCCCATACCCAAAACTGAGGGGCCGCAAAAAACCGGGAAAAGGCATAAGCTAGGTGGTTTAAACTAAGCCCCCCGATGAAGCCCGGGGCACCCTTGCACTCTTCCCCACCGAGGGCCCCCCCGTCAGGGGGGCAGCAATTTGAAGGTCCTCCCAACGCAAAAGGGGGGGCGGACCTTTAGGGGGGAGGTAGTTTTTTGGGATTCCCCTTTTACCCCCGGGAGAGAACCCCACAATTTTGGGGTTTAGCTCCCAACTATCGGTCAATCCGAGGGATTTGCTCAAATTTTTTTGGACAAAACCTTCAGCCCATGGTATGAGTGCTTTGGGTTGGGCCAAACCGCGGGCAAAAATGGCATGGAAGTGGCCCCTGCATGATTTCAGGGGGCCATAAACCCCTCAAATTGGGAAAAGACTCAGGGGGAAAAAAATTTTTTGGGACAGCTTAAAAACAAAGCTTCCAGAAATGATGGGCTACCCCCTCTAAGGGCATGTTGAAAACTCACTCAGGGTCGTAATGAGGGGAAAACGCCTGCTTCGCCCGTTCAACAGACGGCACGGGGGCGGATCTAGAATTTGGAAACCCGATGCCCAACTGAAGGGGGAAAGGTGACCGCGACGCACATTCGTTGCGGGCCCCAAATTTTTTTGGGAAGGGATCGAAACTAAAATTTTGGAAAGGGGGTTTTTGGCCCGACCCGAATAAATTAGATGTCCACCCCGCCCATTTCCCTTTTCCCCCTTTTCGGCAATAAAAGGGGAAATTGGGTAGGGGAAAAAAGGAAAAAGGCCAAAATTCTTTTGTCCCAGACCCCCCACGAAAAAAAACCCAAAGGGGTCCCGGGGCACAGGAAGGAAAGGGCCCCCCCCCAGGTGTTTTTTAGTCCACCAAAAGGGCCCATGAGAGGGGCTGTCCCCAATTACCTAAAGGTCGGGGCAGTTTTATTTTCCGAGGCCCCCCCCCGCCCCCTTTTAACCCCCCATGGTAAGTTTCCTCCTATAATCCTCAAGGAATTGGCAAAACGGTGGGCCCGGGCCCCGGGGCCCCTCTTTTTCTCCCAGGGAATTTTAAAAAATCCCCTCCCCTTTCCTCATCGACCCCTGGGGCAACCAGAACCTCTTACGAAAACAGGACAAACCAAGGCAAGGGAACCCCCCCTCAGGGAAAGGCCCCCCCTAACCCCTATAAAAACCCCACTATCAAACAATCACTATTCTTAAACCCCCCTTCCTTCTTTCCCTTTTTGGGAAACGAGAAGGGGGGGGAGGGCACAATGACAGTGCTGAATCTTAAAAAACCCGGCTAACAATACAACCCCCTCTTCTCTAACATGTTGTCTTTTTTTCCCCGACTAACCTCTCTTCCAAAGGAACCGGGTGCATTTTTTCTGATGGAACTGGAGGGCAGCCGGGGATCAGCCTGGTAAAGGAAGCGCCACTACCGAAGCGAAAAATCTTTTTTTCGATGGGGGAGGTACTAAAAACCCAAGGGCAGGGAAGCCACACACTGGTTTTCTCTTTGGGAAAGCCACACTTTCACTCAGGAACGGGGCTTTGGGGGACTGGGCCAAGGGGATTGAGGTTCATGAAAGTTCCAACCTAGTACCACGGGGAAGAAAATCCGTCTATTTTGTGCCCTGGGGCTTACCTAAACCTTTGAGTTTCCCCCAGGGAGCCACTTCACTGGACAGATCTTTGCAGAGGTATGTAAAAACCTTCCATCAAAACCAAGGGCTACAACCCCCCCTACCCCCCTGAAGAGCGGGAAGGTTTGGGAATCTCAAAGGAATCCTTTAAAAAAAGGGTCTCCAAAACATGGCCGAACCCAAAAACCTTGGGCCCAGTGTCCCCCTTTCCCTCATTCCCCCAATGCCCCGCCAAACCCCATGGGGTGTCACCCTAAGAGGTTTTTTGTTTGGGGAACCCCACAAAACAGGGGTTTTACTTTTCCCCCAACAGTTGTTTTCTTTTATTTATTTTAAACACATTTTTCGTGCAATCTCTGCAACGGGAGCCCGCAGAAGAATCCACCATCCGGGGTTTGCGAATCCCCCTCCCCGATCCAAATGAATTAACGATGTTCTTCCATTGGGGCCAGGGGATTGGGGCCCTCCTAAAAAACCTCAAAGAAAATGGACTCGAGCCACGATTCCAAACCGGGCCATACCAAAATCCAGCTGACGACCCCTACCTCACTCAAGCTCGAGGGAAAAGACAACTGGGGGCACGCAAACCCACTGCAAGAAGCTTTTTAGCTACACCAGAAATGAGGGTTTTCATTTTCCCCTTTTTTTTTTTTGTTTTGTAAGGGCTTACCTTTGTTAAACGGGGTAAAAAAACGGCAGAAAACCCCAAACCTTTTTTTCTAAAATGCATCTGGGCTAGCCAAACCGGGGCCCAACCAAAACAACTGTTGGGATGCCTAAGCCCCCCCCCAGTCATCACATGCTGCAATGGGCCCCTGTTTATGCCTAAAGGGGAAACCGTGTCGGGGAAAAAAAACAAAAGGGGCCCCGGGGCAGCCCCCACGTAACATTTTTTCTTTAAAAATTAATGACAAAATTTTTAGCAGGTAACATTAGTTTCAGTACCAACGGGAGCTCTACCCTGTAGGGCCCTTGTCCCGTCCATTATTGGGGAACTGGGGGGCTAGGCCCGCCCTCAGGGTGCTTTAAAAATCCTTTGGCACAGGTAACAAGTTGGTTGGGACTTTCCACCCCGCGAGGGGGAAAAACTGTCAATTTGACTAACCACACTTTCCCTCTGAGTAACCCCCACTGACCGACCAGACCCACGTTTTTGGAAGGACGGGTGGATGTGCAACCGAGGGAGCAAAACCCCCCCGGCTGTCAACTGTTGCTCAGTGCCAAGGCCCGAACAAAAAACTCCTCCTGCCTGCTTTTGACAGGGGCCGTACTAATTTTTTCTGTGTGGTTTTGGGGCCAAAAGAACATTTCCCCCGAGTGCGAAAGGTTCATGTGCCCTCAAAAGCTAGTCCCCACATCCTATATATGATGGATCATGAAAAAGTTGATGGTCCACAAGAAGGGAAGGAGGCAGGGGGATTTTCAGGGGGCTTTTTCTCTAGGGCGCCCCGGCATGGGTTGGGTTCCCCTCAAGGACAGGTTAGGGAATAGAACTTATGAACGCCTAAAAAATTTTTTTTCATCGTGGATAGTAAAATTTTTAAAAAGACCGTAGAGGGTGTCCCGAGAAAAAACCCAAAAACAACGGCAATGGGGAATTTTGGTGCTTTAGGAAAAATGCCCTTGATTAAACCTTTTTTTGCCGCCAAAGGGGGGTTCCCGTGAGTTCATCGGGGAGGGTTGTTGTACTTGGGTAGAAGATAAACCCATGCAAGGTCCAGGCCCATATGGACAAAGTTAGTGAACTACAGGGAAAAAACTTAGCTAAGCAGTGAGGGGTTGGGAACCGTTCAAAGTTTTGGGGGGATTGGGGGATTTTTCCGTTTCTCCATCGGGTCGGGTTTTAAGGAAGTGGGGGTTTTATGTCCGATCTTCTTTTTTCCCCTGCCTCTTAATGCCGCGGCGAGATTTTTTCCGTTGCCCTCATCAAACCGTGTAAAACCAAGCTCAGGCAGAGCCCCCCATCCCATGCCCCGCCCTGGGGGTCCCCTTTTTAACCACGGGTCGAGGGAAAACCTTTACCAACCAGCCACCTTCCCCTGCAGTTTTCGTCCCCGGGTTTCCCCCTGATTCCCTCTCCCAAGACCGGGGTTCCCCAAGACCTCCAACAAGCTTCAAGCCTCATGTTGTTTTTGGGATAAAAACCAAGATTTTTTTGTTCCACTTTTTTGGAAAAATTTTCTGGGTCGAGACCCGCCTTGTGTGGTCCATTTTCAGGGGGGAATTTGAGAATCGGCTGCTGGGGCCCCCGGGCCACCGGGGGTCACAAGCCTTGTTTTACCACAAGTCCAGGTTTCCCTTTTTCTGGAAATATTTTTAAAAAGTTTTCCCTTTCCCTGGGTTTTTTTCAAGAGCCCTTTCCCGTTTGAAGGCCCCCAAAACTCTTGAGGGTCATCCTTCAATCCCGCCTGTTTTTCGTCGAGTCTTTTTTGTTTCAGGGGACCCCCTGGGGTTTATTCCAGGGGCAACACAGGAACCTGGGGCCCAAAAACCAACTCTTTGAAAGGGTTTTTTAACACACCTACAAGCTGAAAAAGGGTCAAAAAGGGACACGAGAAATATATAAAACCGGAGGGGAAAGTCATGGGAAATTTTTGTAAATTAAAAGGGTTAACTTTAAAAGGTTCATATTGTGGTATTCCAAAATGTCTTTCGTGTGGGTTTAAAGAAAAGCTCTGAAGCCCGCAATTAGGGCCCTGCGCATTTACAAAGTATATATTAAAAGTACTCCCCTGGTAAAGGTTTAATGGCAGATCTCCCCTTATAGACCGGGAATATACCACCATGGCATTCGATGCGAATGCCGCTGGCGGGAGGGCCCCGGGCCTGTATCCCCATACAGCAGCCTAGTAACCCCATTGGGCTTCGTATAGCCAGGGGACGGGCAGTGCGAACACCGCGTGAAAGGGTTTATGTAATCTTTCAAAACCCCTACCGGGCCTGAAAATGAACCCGGGGGGAAATTTTTTTTAATAAAGATCGTATCGGGCCCCCTTCAGATTTCAGACTGACATGTTTAAAACTAAGGGGTGCTTTTATAGCAATTGTAAAATACAAATAGGACTGATAGCATGTTAAAAGATGGGAAAAGGGGGGGGAGAACTGTTTCCCCGTATAGATAAGAGGGAAAACTTCACCCAAACAGGGTGTACATTCTGTTAGAAAACCCCATACATTTTTTCGGGGGGAGGGGGATTGACCTGGGGGGGGGGGTGGTGTTGGGTTGTAAGTAATAAAACAAGGGGGGGTTTTGGGGCCAGTCCCCAAAGTGAATTCCAACTGTAACCTGAGAGTGTTTTGTAACATTCCGGGGGAAAGGGGGCCCATTTTCCCCACATCTCAACAAGCCCAAAACCCGTTTTGGGGGCGCAGGAATCGTGGAGTTTTTTTGCTCCAGTCCCCGATAAGGGGAAGTTTTGCACACTTTTGGGGGGGGGGGGTTGCGCGCAACCAAAAGGGGGACTCAAGGTAAGGAGAAATTATTGAAAGCGAATCCCCCAAGACACTGGGGAGCGGGGGAATACGCCGCTGAGTTCAGACCTGGATGGGGGGCACCCAATGGGAAAGAACCGGGTTTTCGTCACCCCAAATTTTGATGGGGCCCATCTGATCCCTTAACCATTTTTTAAAAAACCTGCCCAAATTTTCACCCCTTTCCCGCCCAGCCATTTTTTTAGGGTTTCCAGCGCTCTCACACTTTGAATGAAAAATTGCGCGGGGGCATCAAAAACGTACACAAACAAAAAATTTTTTCATTTTTTTTCACACAACTAACTTTCTTTTTTTGGTATTTTTAAACACCGCTGGGGGTTTTTTTTTTTTGCTAAATTAACAAAAAAAAACCAAAAAAATTGTTCTTCATAAAATTTAAAGGCCCAAGTTTCCCGCTACAGTCTTTTGGGGAAAAAACTCAAATTAAAATTTTTTTTTATTTGTAGGGAAATTTTTAGATTTTACAAACTATGGGATAGACTGAATATTTTACAATCCCGAAAATACTGACCAGCCAATCTAATTTCCCCTTTAGGGCCAAGAATTCAGAACAGTACAGATAAACCCCCCAATGACCCCTTTTTGCAATAGACCGTCCGAGGGCTTTATAAACATGGGAGTTTTTTTTAAGTTGTATTTTTAAAGGGCATTTAATTTTTTTTTGGAAAAAAAGAAAAAATTAAAAAAATTATTTTTCCCCTATTTTTTTTTTTTCCCTACGCACCAGTGCAGTACAAACTCATCAAAATAACTGGCATGGGGGTTAACAGGGGCAAAATGACTGGTGACAATAAAAAAAAAAATATATTATTTCTTTTTTTTTTTTTTTTTTT